>JBAKBP010004026.1:0-142729 GCA_037953745.1 Lithodes maja
TACCCCATTCAGGTGGCAATATTTCCTGGGCGAGGAGAAACCTGCATTTGACCGAGAAAATTTTCTACCGAAAAATGTACACATTTTAGTTAAAGAGGGATCTAGGCGTTTTTTTTTGTTTTTTTTTTTAAGTTTGAAGGGGATATGTGAAAGCGTTTTTCTTTTTCTAGGAGGTAAACTAAGATTTTTTTTTTTTTTTTTAAATGGCGACAGCAATTAAAACCCGCACTAATATTTACACATATTATCCTATTGAACCCCAAGATGTCGCACCAGACAGTGTTAACCATTCAGAGCCCAATATCCCCCCAAAACTTGCAGAAAAATCAAGGGTATGACACAGTTATTTAGAATAATAGGGTATATTGATGGTGATTTATTTGCCTTCCTAGTTCTACCCTTTCTACCCATTCATTTGTTGTTTTCCCATAACAGTGCGAAATATGTCAGATATATTGCCGGAGACAAATTGACCATAAAAGCTCTCGTGTGCGTCCGCCACGGTTCGCTTCCGATAAACCATACCGGTATTTAACTAACGTCTACTAAATCCCATACGCATTAGAATTAACTACCTCTGTTTATTCCATTCTCTCCCCCCCCCCCCCCCCTTAACAACTTTCACTATGATTTTATGTAGCGCAGGAAGGATCTGTGTTAGCATAAAGGGCTAATTCAAATAGTCTGTAGCCTCTTATTTGCTACACGTCCGACCTAAGCTCAGTAAAATTGTCTCTTCTAGATTTCAGAAGGGTAAATAGTATGTCAAAAAGTCATCCGAGTCATATACAACCTTCTTAAGCTACATAAATGTATCTAATGTTAGCCAGAATAAAAGGTAAACAGAAGAATCATCGCATCTTCCTAAGCTCAATGAGATCGTCGAAAAATATCTTGGACGAGATAATGAAACACGTCCTCTAAGACAGAAAGGGTTAATTAAAATCAAATTAGCCTCTTGTAGTAGTAGAAAGAGGAGGAGGAGGAGGTTCTCAGGGAGGATTACGGGCCCTGAATCGCTAAGAGATATTGACAAAGCCGAGAGAGTACAAAGGAGTACAGAGAAAGTACAAATGGAAGTAAAGCAGCAACAGGCTTGCGACCTCTAAAGGTTGCTTGTCCTCTGAATCAATGCTGCTCAGAGTGTTCAACAGTTGTTTAGACTTTAGAGTAGGTAAGGGACAATTAGAAAAGGAAGTACTGACCTAGGACTAATGTCCATGGCAGGGTTAGGAGATGTTAGTAGGGGTTAATTTGGATTAGTAACATACCACAACTACTGCATAAGTGATCCTTCATGTATCTGGGGAAAAGTGAGTAACATCTTAGTTATTTAATTATACATGTATATTGTATAGTGATCCTCGATGTATCTGAGGAAAAATGAGAAAAGAAAAAATATTCATTTACAAATGCAGTCAGTCGCAGGTTTAAGACAAGGTGTTCGTCTATACGATTTTCAAAGGAATCAATGGTGCTGCAGTCTATAACATCTCGAGGAAGTCTATTCCACAAGTTCACAACTCGATTCAAGAAGACATTCTTGGACTCGTGTGAGTTAAAGATTTACCAATAATTTTGCAACCATGTCCCCGTTCGTAATATGATTGGTCGATCGTAAGATACTTATTACAGTTCATGTTGATGCCTTGGATGATGTTGAAGACTTGAATTAGGTCACCTCTTAATTTGCGCTGCATTTAAGGAAATTAATTTTATTCTCGTTTTTTTTTTTGTTTTTTTGTTTTTTTTTTCTTCCAAGATTAGGTATCGTTTTGGTAACTCTACGTTGAACTCGTTCCAGTTTGTCAATATAATTTTGGTAGTAGGGGCACCATGATTGAATGCAATATTCCAGAAGAGGACAGACTAAGGAATGGTAAAGAGTGAGGATTACATTTATGGATTAATGCTCGAATGACCTGCCTATAAAGCAAATTATTTTGTTTGCCTTCTTAACAACTTTTTGTACATTGTTGGCCAGGCTTTAGGTTACTCAATATTGTAACTCCCAAATTTATTTTTCTGTCTGCACTCTTAAGCTGAGTGTCATTCATTGAATAGTTTGCTTTCTCATTTTGGGTCCCGATAAGTAGTGCTTTACATGTATCCGCATTATAGCTCATTTGCCAAATTTAAGCCCAACTTGACAGCTTATCTAGGTTATTTTGCGTATCTTCTACATGTTGATTTGAGAGTACGGTGTTTACAGTGTTTGTATTGTCTGCAAACTTTGAGATTGTACAGTGAGGCCCTCAACTATGTTGTTTATGTTAACTAGGAAGAGAACTGGCCCTAGTACCGATCCCTGGGGTAACCTGCTTCTCTCTCTCACTCTCACCCACTCTCTCTCTCTCTCTCTCTCTCTCTCTCTCTCTCTCTCTCTCTCTCTTTATTATTAAATTACATAACGAACAATTATCACCCTATTCTTCAATTTTTCCATATTGATTTAATATTAGAATCCATAATGTAGCATGCATTTTCATTTGACTTGGCTTTTCTTGTTTCAGATGAGTTGCCACACGTCCTAATCTACCTCAAAGTAAGTCTGTTTACATTGTTGTCATATCTTCATTGTTACCTTTACTTACAATCCCCTATTTGTTATGTGTCCTATCCTCTTGAGGATTATGATGCGCTTTGACACTTTATTCTGGTCATCGTTCGGCGATTTATTCAGTTTTGAAAGGCACTCTAGCAGTCAAAGGGGTAAAAACTATCTCAATCATCCCTCTGACTTCCACAATTCCTTCCTAAACTGCATAGAATCGTTTAATGATAGCTTGAATAAACTTTTAAATCTCATCATAATCCTCAAGGGGATAATGTGTCTCATGTTTCTAGTTTCATTTTATTTGTCACGTATGAATAAATCGTTTATTATTAATATCATTATATTCCGGAAATTGCAATATACTTTACCACAAAGGAAGTCTTTAATTATTGTTATTTAATTATTGTTATATGTTTGGAACCGTGTGTGAGAAACGGAAGCTGAAGGTAAATGCGGGGAAGAGTAAGGTTATGGTCTTTGAAAGTGGTGCAATCACAGAGTCTGAGATAAGGTTGAATGGTCAGGTTATAGAGAATGTTAGCTTATTCAGTATTTGGGCAATGTGATGAGTAAAGATGAGAGTATGAAAAATGAACTGCGGGAGAGGGTACAACAGGGTAAGAGGGTTGTAGGAATGTTGAAAGCAGTGACAAGGAATAGGGTGGTCAGCATGGAAGTAAAGAAGTAATTTGCATGATAGTGTGGTAATCCCGACATTGATGTACGGGAGTGAAGCATGGACGTTGTTAGAGAGGCACAAATCAAGTGTGAGAGGGGTGGAAATTAATTACTTGAAAAGTGCATATGGAGTTACATGGATGGATAGACACGAATGAGGAAGTAAGAGAGCAGTGTGGTGTAGATTTGGATGTGCTGGAAAGTGTTAAAAAGAACACCTTGAGATGGTTCGGCTATGTGGAACGTATGTGAAGCGAGAGAATGGCTAAGAGAATGTACGATAGTTAGGTGGAAGGACAGAGAGGGAGAAGCAGACCGAGAGTGAGGTGTAAGGATGGAGTTGAGAGGTAAATGGGTGAACACGGTGTTGGTTGGGAGGAGGGGCATAGATTGACAGGGGACAAGGTGCATGGGGCGATTCATTCGTGGCCACCTTCGGGGATAATGGCGTTTGGCATCAGATAGATAGATAGTTATTCCTTGATTGTTTCCTTTAGTGTTCATGTTGTATAATCACCAGTAATATATACCTAGGCCAGGTTATATAGAGAAACCCATACTACTTTATATAAATCAAGGTAAGCTATGGAGTGCCGTTGTTTAATCAGAGCTCTATTATAAAAACCAAGCTACCCGTTTCCATAAAGAGAAAGTTTTACAACCAACGTGTCTACCCTGTACTAGTTTGTGAATCAGAAACTTGGAGTATAACAAAGTGACTAGAACGCAAACAAAGAGGGATGAAGAGGATAATGTTGGGCAGACACGAAGAGAGCCTTTTGAATAAGATAACACACACAATTAAAAGATATTCTCATTATTATAAAGCAAAGGAAATGGTCCATGGCAGGTCATATATTTTGAAGAGATGATAGGAGATGGACTACTTGAGGAACAGAACAGCCTTATGCTAGATTTTTATATTTCACCTGGCGGAAAGCTTAATCCCCTAGCAGTTTATTTATCGGTACTTAATGGAAATATATGAACCTACTATATACTGTATAGGCCTCTGCATCATATTATTGTCCAGTTTTCTTAATTTACAACATATTTGGCTATAAAAACTATTTGATTGCTGAGTAATTAAGATGGGTATAAGTCAGTTTATCGCCACCTTGTAAAAAACAGACTATAGTAATGGAGCTATAGTCTATTCATTATAAGTAGGTCAGAAATCATATCCCGTAACCTCTGTAACTCAAAAAGGGCTAGAGCAAATGGGTTGTAAATTTTTGTACCTAATACCTGGCCGACGCTTTCCAGATGGTAGAAATATTAGCTGGATTACTCCAGCCATTTTTGAGTTATAGAGGCTAGAAGTTACGATAATAGGATAATCACGATAATAGGATAAGAATTAGAAAATGAAAATAGAAAAGCCTCCACTTCAACTAAATATTTGGAGGATAAACTGAAAAGTTTGAACCAGGAAGGGAAGGGAAGAAGAGGTAAAACAAAAGAGAGAAAGTAGAAAGACAGTGAATAATGGATGATGGGGAGGAAATAAAAGTGGCAGGAGAGAGAGAGAGAGTTACATAGATACACAGATTGCACAGACCTTGCTGTTCCTACTAGGTGGTCCGGCCTTAACACTACTAAAGACAGGGACAGTTTATAGTTTATAGTAGAAAAATGGGGCAGTAAAGTAAAAGACTCTCTCCCCACCCTCCGGCTACAAAGCCGTACCCGAAAATAAGATGAAGTGTATGTAACCTTATGGATCAGGAAATGTCCACAAGGAAGTTATTATATAGGATAGAAATACATTTGTTTGAAACGGAACTTACACTTACATACGGTACCTACTGATTTTTAATATATTCATTCATATTTATCCAATCTCCATCAGATGATCATAGAGAGAGAGAGAGAGAGAGAGAGAGAGATAGATTAGAGAGTAGAAAAATTAAGAGTAGAAGGGTGAAACATAAATGGACTGATAGGGAGAGAGTGAGAGTGAGTGTGTGTGTGAGAGAGAATGAAAGAGTGAGAATGAAAGCATAAAAATAAAATAAACTCAAAATACAACCAGACAAAAGAAAACGGGGCAAAGCAAGAGGCCAGCAGGGGAAACTATAAGGGAAGAAAAACCCACCATAAAATCTAGGGGAAGTGGGAGGAGGAAGAGGAGGAGGAGGGGCAGGGTGTGGAGGAGAAATGGAGGGAGGGGGGGGGGTAAGGGTGGAATTAGCAGGCTATCAAGGATCTCTTTATCATTTTTCTGGGCGGGGTACCTACATTAATTACTATCAGAGTTACTCGTAAAAATCGAGCCGTATAGTGTTTTTTTTTATTATTATTTATGTGATCCAAAATACCATAGCCATCTATAAACCTAATATTGATTATGATTACCCACTGTATCATTACTAATTAGTTCTACTTCCCACTAAAGTAGTTAACTATATGTAATATATATTTTACCGAAAAATGTACAAATTTATCTTGAATAGGTGTCAAGGGGTGTTTTCTTAAGCTTGATAAAGGTCTAGGGAGCATAACAAACAAAAAAACAAAAACTTAAACTCAGACTTCCCAATTTAGGCTAGCCCTATTTTTTTTAGCGTATGGCGTTTTTCCCCATTAATTTGTTGATTATAAGACGTATCGTGACGTAGGTGTCGAGTATTCCTTGGCATGCGATAGAGAGCCTGTAAAATAGGAGAAACCGGCCTTTGGTTGGGACCATTTCCTTTCGAAAAATGTAGAAAGTTAGCTTGATAGGGGTCTGTGGAGCAGTGTGTGTGTGTGTGTGTGTGTTTTGTGTGTTTAGGGTTTTGGGGCTAATTAAATAATGCTGCAATAGCTTTAAAATCAATAAAAATACAATCTCAATGGTAACTTCAAAACACATTAACAATTCCTCTCCTCCCCCTTCCAATATATATATATATATATATATATATATATATATATATATATATATATATATATATATATATATAAAAAAATTATATATATACACTATTTACACACAAATTCTGACAAAATTCCCCCAATAGATGCGTGCTAGGATTTAGGGTGAGCACCATATAATAAATTAAGCGGCTCCTCATCAGCCTAAAATGTTGTATAACTTCTGGTACCGTAGTTAAGGGGACACTGACTGCTTGTTTGGCCTATAAATTCATTCATTCATAAATTCTTAGTTTCCTCGCTAGACATCCCTCACACTTAGAAAAACATCCCCTAGACCCCCCCCCCCCCTCAAGATAAATTTGTACATTTTTCGGTAGAAAAAATCCCGGCCAAAGGCCGGTTCCTCTTACAATTGCAGGCTTGCTATCGCTCGCCAGGAAAAAAATAGACACCTAAATGGCACGATAGGTTTTAAAATGTATAACGAAATGGGACGAAAGGTCTTAAAATCGCCAAACAAATGGGCCGAACGTCTAAAAATCTAAAAAATAATGGGACTAAACACGAGGGAGAAAGGTGACCAGAAAAACGACCTTCTCCCCTTAAGCTCAGATGTTCTTGTTAAGCTCTTTAATTAAATTTCGTGACTTTGACTGACTTGGCTTAAACGAAGTAATATTTTATAGTGGTAGCCAGAATAATCTATCTATATATCTATCTATCTATATGCTCAGGCCCAATCCCCGTTTTTCCTATTTTTTTTTCCTCTATTTTATTATTTATTTTTTATTTTATTTTTTCTTGGGGGTGGCCGACTCAAGACAGAGCAAGAACAGGAAAACACAAAACACAAGACAAAACAGCGAACAAACACAGACAAAACACAAAATTCACACACATCTAGGTCACCCAGGAGAATACCCAGAGACCAGGGTCACCAAGGCCGCTCCAGCACTCTCCCGGCCCCAGACCAGAATATTAATAATAATAATAATAATAATAATAAAAATAATAAGAATAAGAGAAGTAGTCATAATACTACTACTCTTAGTAATAATTATAATTATGATGATAATAATAATAATAATATCTAATAATTATTTTAATAATATCAATAATAATAATACAAATAATATTGATAATAATAAGAGTAATAACAGCTTAGTTTATAGGGATACTATTTACAGTAGATCATCGATTTTTAGACGTCCTTCTCTACCTGAATAGAGTGTAGTAAATTAAATGCAACAAAATGGAAAAAAATCGAATTGGAGGAATTTAATACATGTCAGTTTCAATATTTTGTATTACATTATGCAGTTTGATTCAGCATAAAAACGATCCCTCTTCGCCGAGGGAAACACACACACACACACACACACACACACACACACTACATGTGTAAAAGTACTACATGTACTACATGTCGGATACCTAAATGAGAAAGCAAACTATTCGATGAATGGCACTCAGCTTAAGAATGTAAACAGAGAAACCGTTCTGGGAGTAACAATATCGAGTAACCTAAAACCGAGTCAACAATGTTCAGAAGTTGTTAAGAAGGCAAACCAAATAATTGGCTTTATAGGCAGGTCATTTGAGCATAAATCCAAAAAAGTTATCCTAACCCTTTACAATTCCTTAGTCCGCCCTCTTCTGGAATACTGCGTTCAATCCTGGTGCCCTTATTACCAAAAAGATATAAACAAGCTAGAACGAGTTCAACGTAGAGTTACCAAAATGATACCTAGCCTAAAGAACAAACCATACGAAGAGCGTCTTAGAGAATTAAATCTATTTCCTTTAACCCAGCGCAGATTAAGAGGTGACTTAATTCAAGTGTTCAAAATCATCAAAGGCATCGACAATATTAACTGTAGTAAGTACTTCACTATCGACCAATCTAATTACACGCGGGGAAACGGTTGCAAAATTATTGGAAAATCTTTTAACTCGCACGAATCTAAGAATTTCTTCTTCAATCGAGTTGTCAACTTGTGGAATGGGTTTCCCCGAAACGTTATAGACTGCATCACCGTTGATTCATTTAAACTCCGCCTAGACAAATATCTCTCATCAAACCCGCGACTGACTGCGTTTGTAAATGAATAACTTTATTTTATCCCCCCCTCAGTTACTAACCCATCTGTCCTCTACTAACTTCCTAATCCTGCCACGGACATTAGTTCCAGGGCAGTAATTCCCTTTCCAATGTTCCCTTACCCACTCTAAACCACTGTTTGGACACTTGATCCTCAGTGTTTTGGAGGACAAGCAACCTAGAAGGGTCACTAGATATGTTGTTGCTTGATTTCCTTTATACTTTGTACACACACACACACGAACGAAAATAAACCTAATGAAACATTTTGTAACGGAGACAAAACAAGAGAGGGATGATGGACGTTGATAGATATGAGAGAGAGAGTACAAAGGAGTACAAAGGAAATCAAGCGACAACAGGTCTAGTGACCCTTCTAGGCAGCTTGTCCTCCAAAACACTGAGGATCAAGTGTCCAAACAGTGGTTTAGAGTGGGTAAGGGAACTACTGCCCAAGAACTAATGTCCGTGGCAGGATTAGGAAGTTAGTAGGGGACAGATGGGTTAGTAACTGAGGACAGATGGGTTAGTTAGTTAGAGAGAGAGAGAGAGAGAGAGAGAGAGAGAGAGAGAGAGAGAGAGAGAGAGAGAGAGAAGAAGACAAAAAACGAGAGAGAGAGAGCGAGAAGGGAAAAAATACCCACCACACCCCCATCTATCTCCTTCACATTCAAATTTTAGGAGGGAAAAAGTCCGATACTTATATACCTAAGTTACACAAAGAAGGGGATATTTGCTGGCCCCTGAACATTATTAATGGGTAGAGAGGGGAAAAACGGGTATTGGGAGAGAATGACTAGAGTGTGGATATTTTAAGGATACAAAACAAATATATATATATAAAGAAAGATGGAGAGAGAGAGATAGAGAGATTAATTAATTGTTAGCTAGATGGAATTAATGCTTCCATGACTTAGGTTAACTATTAAACTCATATTAAAGGAGAGAGAGAGAGAGAGAGAGAGAGAGAGTGTGAGAGTAAAGCCTTCTCCATTTGCCTCCCCTAGATTATTTTAAGCTTCGTTTGTATTCGACTTCCTCCTTCCTCTTTTCTATTTTCTCCTTTCTTCTCTTTGTCTTACTCTTTCTGCCGCCTTCTTTCCTCCATCTTTCCGCTTCATCCATTCTTATTCCTTCTCTATTTTAGTCTTGCATATTCCTTATATATTTTCGCATCTCTGTCCCATTCTCTCATCCTGCCGTATTCCTTCGCTATTTTAGTCTTGCTTATTCAATGTTTATTTTCCCATCTCTGTCTCACTCTGTCATTCTGTCATATTCCTTCACTGTTTTGCATTCATGCTTATTCCTAGTTTTTTTCCCATCTCTGTCTCATTCTCTCTTGTTTTCTCTTTATATAATTTGTCCTGCTTGTTTGCTCATTCATTCTTATTTTTCCTTTTCTCTGTTTCTTTCTCTCCCCTTTTTCCTTTGTCTTCCTTCTGCTTCTATCTTCATTTGCTTGTTGAGTCCACTTCGTTTGTAACTGGCAGAGTAGGGACAACTTTGTTTGCAATATGTTGCCATACCTCATTTGTAACGGAGACTCCTATTGAACCAACAATCACGTTTGCAACTGTCTGTGAGCTTATGTTTGAAAATGGGATTCTCAGTATTACCTCATTTGTAACGGGTCATTGGGCATCTCGGTATAACAACCTCATTTGTAATGGGTCATTGGGCATCTCGGTATAACAACCTCATTTGTAACGGGTCATTGGGCATCTCGGTATAACAACCTCATTTGTAACGGGTCATTGGGCATCTCGGTATAACAACCTCATTTGTAACGGGTCATTGGGCATCTCGGTATAACAACCTCATTTGTAACGGGTCATTGGGCATCTCGGTATAACAACCTCATTTGTAACGGGTCATTGAGCATCTCGGTATAACAACCTCATTTGTAACGGGTCATTGGGCATCTCGGTATAACAACCTCATTTGTAACGGGTCATTGGGCATCTCGGTATAACAACCTCATTTTCAATAGGTCATTGGGCAGTAGAAGAGCCATTGCAAATCATCCACAAGAGAGAGCCAGCAACACCAGAGCTGACATTCTAGCCAGGGATACCACACTGAAAAGTTCAATGCTAATTTGTTATGAAAAAGGTACAAATCCACGGGGTATTTAGATTTATCTATTCAAATAAGAGCACGTAAATTGTTTAATTTTCATACGTACCGTTATCATTATTGTTATAATTTAGCGTTTATATTTACAGTGCATCTCTGCTAAACCTAAGCCGCCAAGAAGACTAATGCTGGGGTCACACATTCACGTATATGCTCCGTATGCTCCCGTACGAAGGTTTATTGGTAGTTGGCAACCGAATACGTAAAACGTAAGGGCTTAGTATACGTAAAACGTAAGGGCTTAGTACGCAAAACTTAAATGAAATTGTGTCTAGTCGTGGGGGTTGGTACGCATGGCGGGCGTAGCCACGCTGGTCTTGGAGGTGGTTGGTGCGGCCAAGGTCGCCCGGTATGTTTTGGATTTCGAATCGGATACGGGACTGTGCTCACGTATGTCAAAAGTCGGGAAAGCATACGTTTTACCTGGCTAGCTGCTACGTCTTACGGGTGCAGCCCCGTAAAACGTAGCAGCTAGACAGGTAAAACGTAAGTTTCTCCCGCTAATCTTACAATGTTCACGTAAAACGGGAAAGTGAAAGTAAGTCCGGGCGCATCTGGCAGAACCGCCGCACTGCCGGTTGGCGGGAAGACGCGGCACCGTTGTAGGTGGGGGTCACGGGGGACAACGGGACCAGCGGGGGACCAGCGGGGGACACTCCAGTCACACCTCTCACCACACCGGAGCAGCAACCAACAAGCCAACCCTGCCACCCTCTGCACCCTGCCGAAAACAAATCGTAGCAGCGAAACGACTGCACCTATGGCTTTCATATGTTTACCACATGTACCTTACCCTTTAGGCTACCCACCACAAAAATCCCAAATCCCTCCTCCCACCCACTCGCTGACTGTCGGTCCCGTCAGAAGGAAAACAAAGGAAAATCTGTGGCGGCGAAACGACTGCACCAATCGGGTCCATATTTGTGTGACAAGTCCCTTACCCTTCTGCCTTCCCCCCACCACACCCCCAACCACCTCCAACCACCCACTTCCAGCGTATCCGTACGAAGATAAGGAAAAAAAGGAAAATCTGTGGCGGCGAAACTATCTCACCAATCGGGTCCATATTTGTGTGACAAGTCCCTTACCCTTCTGCCTTCCCCCACCACACCCCCAACCACCCACTTCCAGCCTATCCGTACGAAGATAAGGAAAAAAAGGAAAATCTGTGGCGGCGAAACTACCTCACCAATCGGTTCCATATTTGTGTGACAAGTCCCTTACCCTTCTGCCTTCCCCCCACCACACCCCCAACCGCCTCCCACCACCCACTTCCAGCGTATCCGTACGAAGATAAGGAAAAAAAGGAAAATCCGTGGTGGCGAAACTACCTCACCAATCGGCTTCATATGAGTAAAACACAAGTCAATTTACCCTTCTACCTTCCCCCAACCAACCCTCCCACCACCCTCCCACCCATACATTCCGATACCATAAAAGTCTCTGTAGTCTATAGTGTCTTTTCAGCTACTTTCGGGACCATCGGGGACCTGATTTCTGGCGAAAATGGACAAGGGGAGTGTTTTTGTTACCATTATCCTTCCTTTCTCTCCCAACTTGATAGATTTAGCCAAAAAAAAAAAAAAAAATCTGGCACTGGCAGAAGCACACCGTCAAAATTAGCTGGCACTCAGCGGGTTAAAGGTTACAAGGATGAATGGTCTTTCCTCTATAAAGGGCGTTCACAAAATTGAACTACTCCAGGATGAATTCCGCGATATTGTTCATGGTGCCGATGAAGGAATGGGAATGGTGTGGCCATTCCTGCCCTTTTGTAGTTCCCAGATTCCAACCCAGACCTACGTGGTTGACAAAGACTGTCTTTGTCTGTGTTTGGACAGACAGGGTGTGCCTACGATTGTCCGGACATGGTCCACGTAATGCCTACAAACTCACAAGACGTACGGCCTCAGCTACGTAGGTCTTGTGGGGGCGTGGCCATGGGCGTGGCCTGTGTTCCCGCAAATCGGGCAGCCCAGGCGGACTAACGGGGACATGCTTACGCAAGTCGCAAGCACATACGCAGCTCCATACGACTACATTACGTCTGACGTAACACTGGCCCCGTTACGGTACGTATGTCGGGAAGTGCAATAGTCTTCCTCTATACGGGCGTACACGGCCGGATTACGCCCGTCATTACACAAAATTGGCGATCACGCCTGACGGGAGCATACGGGAGCGATATACGTGAATGTGTGACCCCAGCATAAGGCTCCTTTCAGACACATCGACTTTCCACCGACTGCCGTGTGCGACACGACACCGTGCATTCCAGAGAGTGTGTCATTGTGGGGACGACTTTTGTAGTGAATGACATGACATGGCCACGAGCCGTCCCTGCCCTTCAGTGCATTAAATATAATTAAATGCGGCGCCTTGTTGGATTGAAAAGTGCACCGTGGTGATCAAGGCGTCCGTATACGGCATTATGCCGTTGTCGATGCGTGTGAAAGCATGCATGAAAACCCATGGTTATTTTGGGGCACGGCGCTGTCCCGTGGACGGCGGCCAGTGGAAAATCAATGCGTCTGAAAGGTGCCTCAATGAATTCTCCCTGTTACACCGTCACCCTACAAGCAACACAGCCGAATAATGGCCACTTCGATCTCTCAAAAGTTTGGGTTCCCGGAGGAATCTCCTGACCTACAGAATATCTGTCATTTATTAACTGTTTGTGTGAGTTATTTGAACCAGCTATTATATCATTATTGTAACTTCTATTCCCAGTAATCCCTCACAAGGCGAGTAAAAATGTTTAGTGTTAGCCTGAATAAAATATATATGAGGGAGCCACCTTAAGCACATTGAGGTGTAAAATAAGGGTGGGAATAAATGAGAGCCATCCATCACCTTAATGGTCAATACCAAACGCGATGAGGGAAGGGGTGGGGGAGAGAGAAAGGATAAGGGAGAGAAACCAAGTAAATAGGGAGAATGGGCAAGGAAGAAAGAGAGGGAGTGGGGAGATTGGAGGGGTGGGGGAAATGAACACATGAGATAATGAAATATTACAGTAATGGGGGACAAAAGTAGGGAGAGAGTGCATGAGGAGAGTAAGGGGAAGATGAATAAATTAATAAAAGAAGAGGAAAGAAGAAAAACGAATGAGGAGAAAGGGAGAGAGAGACAATAAGGAAAGAAAGGAAATGGGGAGAAAGAAAATGAGAGATAAGGGGAAATGGAGGAATGAGAGAAAAAGAGAAAGGGGAAAAAATGGGAGAGGCGGAGGAAATAAAATGGGCAACCATGGAAAGAAAATGAAAGGGAATTAGTAAAGATGCAAAGAAAACGGCAAAGAAGAGGAAGATAATGGCGAAAGAAAGATAAATGGAGAGACTTGATTATTTATTATTTTATTATTTTTATGTATTTATTCTTTTGCTCCCTAGACCTAAATCAAGCTTAAAATATACCTCCAAGAATCCCCTTTGAGATAACAAAAATAGTATGTTTTTTCGGTAGAAAAATGCCAATTGTATTCATGTTGCTTACATTTTACCTTTTAGTCATGTGTGTGATAGTTCCTTACGTCATTTAATATAGTCTATTTGTATTTATTTTTTTAGCTATCGAGAAACTGACTTATCCCCATATTAATTACTCGGCTATAATAAATGCGTCATAATCCTCAAGGAGTTATACAAAAATCGATTGTTTCCTGTTTTCCCTCCTCTTTCTTTTCCCCCTCATTTTCTTCAGCCTCCTCCTCCTCCTCATTTTTATAATTAGGGTGATGATAGGCATTGTTATCACCATCATCGCTAACCCAAACCTCATTATCATCCATACGGTCACAACCCTTCTTTTCACCACCACCACAACCACATTCCCCTCCTCAAGGTTCCGTCATCAGCATTTTTCTACCGAAAAATGTACACATTTATTATGAAAGGGGGTTTTAAGCTTGATGGAGGTCTAGCGAGGAAACTCAAACATACTGTATATTGATAAATAAATACATAGACCAAAAACCAAGAACTACCCCCTTAGTTAATCCTCCGACTTCCAAACTTCCTCCTACATATTCCTCGCCTTTAACCCTGCCAAGATCCGATTATGCATTTCTTGTCGTTTTTTTTTTAGCTAGTATTAGACGTTTATATTCAGATTAGCAAGGGCGTATGTTACTCAGAGGGTTAATTGATCTAGTCTTTATCTTTATAATTCCCACAGATCCTTCCTAAGCTGTATTAGCAAGGGTATATGTAAGTCAGACGGTTAACTGAGATAGTCTTTACCCTTATCATTCCCACAGATCCTTCCTAAGCTGTATAAAATCGTCTAATGATAGCCAGAATAAATTTTCATAATTTTCAAAGGGTTAAATTCCCCCTCCCTTCCCTCCTTACGCCCTACTTCGAGCCTGTTGCAAAAACCACCACCACCATCACCACTGCTACCTCCACCACACCCACCACCACCACCGCTACCTCCACCACCACCACCACCACCACCGCCGCTACCTCCACCACCACCACCACCAACACCTCTACCTCCACCACCACCGCTACCTTCACCACCACCACCCCCACCCGCTACCTCCTCCTCCCTCCTCATCCATCATCACTAAAGTTCATCCGCTTGCTTTCATTTTATCCTCCTTCCTCATTTCCTTCCTCCCCCTTTCTTTATCTCCTCTTCTCCCTCCTCCTCCTCCTCCTTCTCCCTTTTCTTTCTTCTTCCTCATTTCCTTCCTCTTCCTCCTTTTCGTATCTCTTCTCCTTCCTCCTCCTCCTCCTCTTTCTCCCTTTTCCTCCTTCTTCCCCTTCTTCCTCATTTCTTTCCTCTTTCTTCCTCATTTCCTTCCTCCTCTTCCTTGTAGGAACGCTAAAAGCAGTACCGTAACAAGAAATAGGGTGGTCAGCATGGAAATAAAGAAGTCCTTGCATGACAGTGTGGTAATCCCGACATTGACATACTGGAGTGAAGCATGGATGTTGATGGAGAGACACAAACCAAGAGTGAGAGGGGTGGAAATGAGCTACTTGAGAAGTGCGTGCGGAGTTTCATGGAGGGATAGACAGACGAATGAGGAAGTACAAGAGTGGTGTGATGTGGTTGTAGATGTGCTGGAAAGTGTGAAAAGGAACACCTTGAGATGGTTCGGCCAAGTGGAACTATGGGAAGCGAGAGAATGACTATTCCTTCTCCTCCTTCGTTTTCTCTCCTTTTATCCCTACTCTTCCTCCTCCTCCTCCTTCTTCCTCCTGTCCTTCCTTTTCCTTCTCAACTGTTTTTCTCATTTTCCCTCCTCCTCTTCTCTTCCTTCTTTCTTCTTCTTCATCCTCATCCTTCCCTTCTTCTTCCTTCCCCCGTTTCTTTTGTTCTCCTCTTCCTCTCATTCCATTTATTCATCTCCTACCCCCCTTTCTTCTTCTTCTTCCTCCTCCTATCCTGCTCATTCGTTTTCTTTGTTTTCTAATTCCTCATATGTTTTCGTCTCATCCTTTTCCTCCTTGTTTTCCTTCTGTTCATCATCTTTAAATACTGTCTTCCCCTTTCCTTTCTTCAACTTCCTTTCCTCCTTCTCCTCCTCTCTTTCCTCCTTCTCCTCCTCCTCTGTCTTTCCTTCTCTTTCTACCTCTTCCATCTCTCTCCACCTCTTCACCACCTCCACCTCCTCCATCAAATCAGAGGCAAGCCAGGTTCTTACGTGGTTCTGGAGCCGTATGTAGTGAGCCTTACACCAATTTATTTATAGGAGGAGCGGCCATATTGCATACTATTCCTCTGGGTTCTTAATGTCGTTCTGCAGCCGTATGTAGTGAACTTACACCAATTAATTTATAAGAGGAGCAGCCATTTTGTATACTGTTCTTCCGGACCGTAAATATTAGATCACTTAACCCCTTCTGTACCGACGACGCCTTTTCAATTTTGTTCTAGTTTCATTTAGACGATTTTATTAAGCTTAGGAAGGGTATATGGTAGCTAAAAGGATTGATTGAGATAATATGTAGCCTTTTAATGGTAGACGTCCTTCCTTAGCTGAATTAAACCGTCTAATTGTTGCCAGAATATAATGAAAAGTACATCACTGGTACAGAAGGGGTTAATTGTAACGTAAATAGTAAACATAAACAGTGTTCTTCGGTTTAGCTATTAGAACAAATACACGACTAGAACACTGTGTATGTGTCCATTACTTCTTACAATCAAGTGTTCATTTAACCCCTTCAGCACAATGTAGTCTTTCTTAACTGTTATTCCGGCTAACTTAGATGATTTTAAGCAGTTCATAAAGGTCCTATATTATTCAGATAGTGTATTGAGAGAGTATTTACCCTATTGAGTCTACGAAGGAGATTATAAGCTATAGATAATCGCTTAATGTTAACTAGAATAAGATGAAATATATGTCATCGTGCTGAAAGGGTTAAAGTCGATCTATTGCACAAACAGCCTCGAATAAACGTAATCTTCTCCTTGCCCCAGATACCCGATAGCAACAAAGATCGGTCAACCTCCGCATGTTGGTGTCACTGGTGTCATTAGCCTCTCTTTACACTCAGATTTGGCCTAGCACATAGAAATATCAATCGGCAATACTAGTACAGGATATATATTTGTTTTTTAGATCTAAATTCTACATGATTAAAAATAGAATATCACCCCGTTGTTTGAAAAGTACGGCACACACACACACACACACACCCCCGTAGCCTAGTAGGTAGAGCTCTCGTCTCACACACGAGGGGTCGGGGGTTCAATCCCCGGCCGGGCGGAGACAAATTGGGCTTGTCTCCTTTCATGTGTTAGCCTCAGTTCACCTAGCTGTAAATAGGTACCTGGAATAAGTGGACGACGTTGTGACGTCCCATCTGGGGTTGGCAAAAATGGTACAAGGCGAGATGGGTATCATATGGTTCACCTAAGCTGATGGCTACCTAAGCCTTCGGCGAGACGGTACCGTCTATAGTGAGAATGGTACCATACAGATCCACCCTAAGCCTTCGTTTCCGATGTCGCCAATTGGCTAAATACAGACTACACACACATCCACAGCCATTCCAACAGTACATAACACTTAACATGTATTTCACGCAATACATTCCCAGTTAAGGAGGCGCGATAATAATGAGCTTAGCTCGCATTGCGTGGATTCCCCTTGACGAACAAGTAACTGAGTAACACACACATTGGATAGGCGCAGGATGTTTTGGTCGTCTGCTGAATGATGCGGTAAAGGATTTTCGGACAAAAAACGGGGTCGATCGTATGCAGCTAGGCAGGGCAGTATAGATCTCACAAGAACCAGAAACTCAGAAAATGCGCAGTCAATTAAATGTAATCATAATTCTCTACTAAAGGTACATAATGCAAATGCTCTAGCAGACGCAATACATTCTCAGATCTAGAGGAAATTGTGTTTACAGACAATTATGATATAATCAGTATTACAGAGTCTTGGTTAATTATGGAAGACAGAGATTTTCTACCAGAATATTCACTTCCCGGTAATACAATGTTTGAGAAAAAGCCGAATCAATAAAAATGGAGGAAGCGTTCTGTTTTTTTATCAAAGAAAGTCTTAATCCCGCCTTAATGTCAAAACCTCAAATTGTGAATGTCGATATATCTTATGTACTATTAAAAAATAATCAGGAAACTAAGATAACCCAACTTTGATATACAGACCTCCAGCTCAATCAGTGCAAACTGACCAAGAGATTTACGAAAACATTTCAAAAATATGTAACATTCAAGATACCGTAATTCTTGGCGACTTTAATTTAGCAGTAACTAAGTGGGGCGATATGCTTACTTCTCATTCTGGACATGACCTCTACGCCAACCTGCAAGAAAGTTCACTTTTTCAATTTGTTCAATCTCCGACCCATGGTAATAATGTGCTTGACCTTGTACTTGCAACGAAAGAAGGCTTAGGGGAGGGTTTGAAAGTTGGTGAAGAATTCAATAACAGCGCCCATCGAAGGATCAGTATCATTACAAAGTTTAATAGTAATGAATCAAATAGCAGCAATGAGAAAGTCCCAAATTTAAACAAAGCAAACATTCATAAACTCAGAGCAATACTTAAGAAACTGATTGGAGCTATTTGAGTAACAATCATGACATAAATAGATCATGGGAATGTTTCACTATCGCTTACTTCAAAGCGGTGCAAACGTGCATACCATTGAAACCACCGACGTTCATTCCATAATATTCCATAATGATAATCCTAAATGGTGGAATAAAGAGATTGCAGACTGTTTGCTTGTGAAGAAAATTGCTCATGAAAAATGTTAAACCTCGGTAAATGATGAAGAACGAATCAAATTCAAAGATCTACGACGTAAAGCCAAACGGTTAATTAATGAGAGTAAAAAGACCCTGGAGTTACATGTTGCGACTCAAAGTAAAACAAAACCGAAATAATGTTGTAGTTACATCAGAAAGAAGAAAGTAGTCACTTCAACAACTGGACCGTTAGTAGATGAGAACGGAGATTACACCAAAGACGAAGAATAGATGAGTGATGTCCTCAATAACTTTTTTGCATCAGTTTTTTACAATAGAAGACCTTAGTGATATCCCTACATCACCGCCAGTTCAGTTAGACAATTCTGATGCTCTTAGCAATAACCTATCAACATTACAGAGAGAGAAGTACTGAAATGTTTGTAGAAACTTAAAGTCAAACAAAATACCTGGACCCGACAAAATATCACCCTAGAGTTAAAAATGAAGCTAAATGTGAGCTCTCCAAACCACTGACATTGCTATTTATTAAATCCTTGTAGTCCAGGACTATGCCTGATCAGTGGAAGCTAGCTAACGTAACACCGATATTAATAAAAGGCACCAAATCTATACCTAGTAACTATCGTCCAATTAGCTTAATCTCAGTTGTCTGTAAAATGCTAGAAACACTCATAAGAGACAGACTCGTAAATCACTTAAAAGAAAATAACATACTCAAAGATACTCAGCTTGGCTTTTGAAACAAATGTTCCTGCTTGACGAACCTCTTAGACTTCTTCCACGATATTCTCAACCTATATGACGAGAGTAAAGCTGTAGATATTATATACCTTTATTTTCAAAAGGCCTTTGACAAAGTACCCCATAAACGTTTATTGATAAGATTTTAAGCGCATGGAATACAAAGGGGAGTGTTGAGATGGATGGAAAATTAACTCAGTGAAAGAAAGCAAAGGGTAGTCATAAACGGTAAAGCATCGAAATGGACCAATATAACTATCGGGGAACTCCAGGGATCGGTTCTAGGGCCAGTTCTCTTCCTAGTTTATATAAATGACATAGGTGAGGGCCTCACCTGTACAATCTCAAAGTTTGCAGACAATACAAAAATTGCAAATACTGTACTCTCAAACGAACATGTAGAAGAAAAGCAAAATAACATAGATAAGCTGATGAGTTGGGCTCAAATTTGGCAAATGAGTTTTAATGCAGATAAATGTAAATTACATCATATCGGACCCAAAATGAGAAAGCAAACTATTCCATGAATGGCACTCAGCTTAAGAGTGTAGACAGATAAACTGATTTGGGAGTATGAGTAACCTAAAACTCAGTCAACAATGTTCAGCAGTTGTTAAGAAGGCAAATAAAATAATTGGCTTTATAGGCAGGTCATTCGAGCATAAATCCAAAGATGTAATCCTCACACTTTACAATTCCCTAGTCCATCCTCATCTGGAATATTGCGTTCAATCCTGGTGCCCCTACTACCAAAAAGATATCGATAAACTTGAACGAGTTCAATGTAGAATTACCAAAATTATACCAAATCTAAAAAACAAACCATACGAGGAGCGTCTTAGAAAATTAAATATATATCCTTTAACCCTACGCAGATTAAGAGGTGACCTAATTCAAGTCTTCAAAATCATCAAAGGCATCAACAATATGAACTGTAATAATACTATACGATTGACCAATCAAACTACACATGGGGAAATGGTTGCAAAATTATTGGTAAATCTTTTAACTCGCACGAGTCTAAGAATTTCTTCTTTAATCAAGTTGTAAACTTGTGGAATGGACTTCCTCGAGATGTTCTAGACTGTAGCACCGTTGATTCCTTTAAACATCGCCTAGACAAGCACCTCGCCTTAAGCCCGCGACTGATTGCATTTGTAAATGAATTACCTTTTTCTCGGATACATCAAGTGTTATGTTATTAACCCAAATTGTTCTCTACTAACATCTCCTAACCTTCCCAAGTACATTGGTCTTAACCCGTACAGCCCCAGCGACGCGCCTGACGCGTCGGCGATGTATGTAACGCACAGCCCCAGAGACGCGCCTGGCGCGTCACCCTAATTGCGCCGACCGTAACCTCAGGTGTAGCCACTCAAGAGGGCTCAGATTTGGATGGGAACTGTGTACGTATCCCACGCAACCGTGCCGATGGTTGAAAACTCTCAAAGTCCACGTGCGTGCGCGTGAGCGCGCAATAACCTGGTTTTTTGGGGTAATTGCCTTCAATTTTTTACTCTTGTAAAATACGTTTTCGGGGGCTCTGTAGGACCATTCTTTAAGCTTTTTGAGCGTTTTTTCGTGGTTTTTCCTTCATTCCTAACCCATTCGCTATTGTTTCTGGAATAAAACCATTTTTTGAAAACCGGCCGGGTTCTGGTGAACAAACATTACAAAACTAGCCGGGGCTGGACGGGTTAAGGCAGTGCTTCCCTTTCCAATTGTCCCTTACCCACTCTGAACCACTGTTGGACACTTAGAACAGCAGTGATTTAGAAGGCAAGCAATCTCGAGGGGTCGCTAGATCTGTTGTTGCTTGACTTCCTTTGTACTCCTTTGTACTTTATATATAGTTGACCGATCTCTCCCCCCCCCCCCCCCCCCCTCCAAGCTCTCTCTCTCCTCCTTTGGCCTGAAGCAGGAGGAGGAGGCGGCTCTCTTACCTCGGCCTCTCAATTACTGTCTTCTTTATTTTTGGGGGACCAGGAGAGTCTTCACGGGATATTTCATTAGCACTTGAGGCCTCTTGATACACACACACACTCTCTCTCACACACATACACATACCCACAGAGAGAGAGAGAGAGAGAGGTAAAGGATGAGGGCCATTTCCTCTCCCGCGGCCATTTTGGGGCCTTACTGCTGAAAAAGGCATTTTCAGCAGTAAGGAATCACTCTTTAGAATTGGACCACAGATTTAATGAAAACGATTTTAAGATATTGGCTAAATTCAGAAACAAGAACGATACTTTCATTGGGGATAAATATTTCATAGAAAAACTCAAACCGAACCTAAACTCAGTGCTCAGGTAGTTGATAGCTTGGGGCTAATAGGATCCCTTGCTATATATAATGTCTATAGTCAGTTAAGCTAGTTAGTTCTCCCGGAATAGTCGTAAGGTGCAGGTCGAAATGGTTTGTTGCATGTTATTTAATATTACATGTTCAGGTTTATGAAGTTAGGATTATGTAATATTATTGTAAATCTTTTTATTGTTTTCAATTATTAACTTATATTTTAGCAGTTTTAAGTAAAGTATAATGTAGAATTGTCACATTAAATTTGTTTAAATAGATCCATATATTAAATACAAAGTTTTAACAGATATCATGTTTTTTTTCTAGGATCGTTGGTGTTTCACCTGATGATAAACAGAGAAATTGTTCGAAATATTGTCTAAAGCTTAATTAATAAACAATGAAAATGGAGTTGATATTTGCTCTCGTCATCTTATTTATTCTCAAGATCCGGTACCCTAGCGGCCAACCTACTACTGATATATATATATATATATATATATATCTTGTTAGAGACTTCATACTATATCTATGCATGCAAGCTTTAAAAAGGTCGAACTGTAAGTGAATAAAACTGGAATTTTGTAACTCATGTCCTTTTACCTCAGGCCACAAACGTTTCAATCACCCCGCGTGTGTGTGTGTATATATATATATATATATATATATATATATATATATATATATATATATTGTGTGTATCGAACTGCATGTTATTTTCATTTGAATATAAATTACTATGTCATATTGCAGTATGTTTTGTTTTATTTATGAAAATCAGATTCTTGTCAGGGGGAGCACGAAGAGGGCTTCTCTCGGGCACCATGATATGCGGGAATTTACATAAATTTAAATTAAAATAATAAATTGCCCAGTGCCTGAAGTTTTGATGAATAATGATGTCTTGGGCGAAATGGTTTACATGAGATATATATCACACTATTCCACGAATAGATCATAACTATTGATGCACCAATTAAGGGGAGACGGACATTTTTTTTTTTTTTTTTTTTTTTATTAATTCATGTATTCCTTTATTTCTTAGTTTTCTCTCTAGAACTCCATCAAGCTTAGAAAAACACCCCCTAGACCTCCCTTCAAGATAAATCTGTACATTTTTCGGTAGAAAAATGTCCCGGCCGAAGGCCGATTCCTCTTAAAATTTCAGGCTCGCTATCGCTCGCCAGAAAATAAACAACACCTAAATGGCACGAAAGGTCTTAAAATTGACAACGAAATGGGGCGAAAGGTGTTAAAATCGCCAAACTAATGGGCCGAACGTCTTATAATCTCAAAACAATTGGGACTTAAACACGAGGGAGAAAGGGGACCAGAAAAAAGACCCTCTCCCCTTAACCTCAACAGTCCATCAGCCTTTAACCTCTCAAACGAACATTTGTTTAGATACGTATCCCCCACCTTGACGTCTCGTCTTGGGCGGGTTATCTCAGTGAGCAAAGAATATAGCGCGCGCATACACACACATACACGCACAAACAAACAAACAAACACACACACACACACACACACACACACACACACACACACACACACACACTAACACACACACACGCACCTAAATCCTGTCCATTCACTGTGCAATTTGGAAGTATTTCTTTTAATTTAAAATGTCTTAAAACCTATGGTAATATTCGTGTCCGTATTTACTGTAGATACGTAGGGGATTGTAATTCAGGTGTTTTTGTCATTTGTATATCCATAAATATATGAATGCGGATAATAGCATAGCAGCAGCATTATAATTTTACATGGCAGACTGAGTGAAGCATCCAGGCTATTGGTTCGAAACGTGTGTATTCATAGGTATGCGGCCTTGTGATAGTTAAAGTGAGCTGTCGTCCAAAAACGATGCGCTCCACATGTCCGGGCCCTATCAAAGTGTCTCAGAAATTGCGGTTGCTGACTGTACATAATCTCATCTATTTCTTAGACATAATGGTTGGATTCCTATTTTCTAATTTTGCCCATGGCGCCTCGCTGTTGGTTCTTTTCTGCAGGAGTGACAGAAAATGTGATTCAGTGCTAATGAAATACATTACGTGCAGCTGCTCATAATTTTTATTACCTCCACCAACGAAGTTGGAGGAGGTTATGTTTTTGCCTCCATTGTTTGTCTTTTTGTATGTTTGCATATTTGTTTGTCTGTCTGTAAACAATATATAACCTATCAAAAAGCTATGAACAGATTGTCACAAAAGTTGGAGGCCAGATAGGATATGCACCAAGGAAAAAGTCATTAAGTTGTGAAGCTGATTGGTAGAGCGCATACCTCCGCCAGCGTAGACGGGCCACAGAGTTATGAACCGATGTTCACGAAACTTGGTGGGCAGATGAGATATGCACAAAGGGAGAAGTAATTAAATTTAGGAGGTGATCGGTAGAGCTCACACCTCCGCCAGCTTAGGCGGAGGTACGCACTCTCCAGAGTACCCCTCATTGTTACTTCCGCCAACGAAGTTGGACGGAGGTTATGTTTTTGCCTCCGTTTGTCTGATTGTCTGTAAAAAAGATTTCTCAAAAGCTATGAACCGATGACCACGAAATTTGGTGAGCAAATAGGATATGCTCCAAGTTAGAGGTTATTAAATATTGGAGGCTATCAATAGAGCGCATACCTCGGCGGCCAGCGTAGGGGGCTCTCAAAGCTATGAATCGATTTTCACGAATTTTGCTGGTTATTTTTTAACCAAATTTAATGATCTTCCACATGCATATACTCAACTCTATCCTCTAGGCTGTAGCAGAACCTTTTTTATATTTTGTTACATTTCATCCTGTGCGTTGCGCCACACACCTAGGAGTTAACACGAACTTGTAGTCCTCTTGGACTTGTTACTGTTGTTCTTCTTGAGAATCGGAGGAGACTGGTGGATAAGACAAAATTGATTTGTCGTCCCTCTTCTCTCTCTCTCTCTCTCTCTCTCTCTCTCTCTCTCTCTCTCTCTCTCTCTCTCTCTCGAGAGAGAGAGAGAGAGAGAGAGAGAGAGAGAGAGAGAGAGAGGGAGAGTGATAGTAAGTGTGTGCAAGTGTGGACGAGCTAATGCGGGCGTTTAGTGGAAATGTTTGTAGTGAGGGCAATCGGTACTAAATAGGACAAGAATTGCTCACAAGGTGATACAAGCATAACACTTTCCACAATAGTTCACAAAGACATATTTTACAATTTCAGGGCAGGAGCCACCGAGATTTCAGTGTTGCATAGCAACGGTTGCTAGGCAAATCATTTTCCTTAGCAACCGGCAGCAACAATGCAGTTTCTGGAAAACTGTGAGGTGCTATGGTTTTTTCTCAACTCCTTGTTCTAAAAAACATGTAGCATTGCATTTGGAGATCATATACAAGAATTATGTGGCATAAAATCCAATTTAGGGCAAGTCAGGCTATAAAAATGCCACTCCTAAAGCTTCAGACACTGTTGTCACAGTCACTTTTGCATTTGCAGTAGGCTGTGCATTTTAGATGCGCATCAACACATTTGCAGTCTGTGCATCCTCCTCGGCAAGAACACTTCAGTAGTTCTGGGCAGGTTGCACTGGCTTCGGGCAAGTTAGACCACAGAGGCCTCCACTTTTCTGGGCAAGTCCATCCCCACTCACTTGGAGAGGGCAACTGTCGTTCTGGCACCGTGGTGCAGCCCCAGTGGTGCCCACCTTGTAGTACTGCCCTCTTCATGTGTTGCTGTAGAGCAGCCTTGGTTGGAGGTAGACAGTCATGATATCTGACGTCCTTTGTGGATGAACAGATTCTTTCTGACTTCATTGATGGAACGAGAAGTTGCTGTCCTGTCATAGAGTCGAATGGTGAAGTACTCCAGAGAAGCCTCAGTCGCTTCACCAATTTGTTCAGGTGCATTGTGCAGCTCCTAGAATGTCGCAGTTGTTACGGCTGGATCGGCAATACATATTCGGGATTCTTGATCGTAGGACAGAAATGGCTTATGTGACAACGACACGCTCGATTCCAGTCCCAAATACTATATGCTCCAGACAACAAAAGCACCAACGCCCTACAGAGTTATCGTCTATGGTAACGAGGTACCTTAACTCGGCGAAAGTGTACAACAGGGGTAGGCTATGAGGCTAAACTCCCTCAGACATTTATAGGTTACGTTATGACTAAAGAAATGCAATACTCAAGAAACTATGTTAATATTAAGCCTCTAATAATGTAGAATAGAAGCAGGCTAAAGGTATGACAGTGAAATGCTAAATGACAAATGTACACGCCTACTTGAAAGCGCGTGCACTAGAATAACTGTCCCCTACTAACATGCACTAGCATGTAGCATACAAGATGTTCATGATCCAGTAGATACCTAATAATACACATGGAAGGAACATAAATAGTAGTCACTTATTATAAGAATGAATCTATACTTGGAATAACTAAAAGGTTGCAGGCAACAGTACTGCGCCGGTAGCCTACTACCGCATAGGCTACTTCGCTTCTCTCACTCTGTCTCCCCTCTGAGTCCGTATGCGCCCTACGCAACAGAACTCCGGACACAGCAGCAAAACGACAGTGCAGTTAATTGATACATGAAAGTATTAATAGTGTTGTCTTGTGTGTGAGTAATGTGTATTGTAAAGTGTTACATACATATACTTAAAGAGAGCTGCAATGCATAGTAAAATAAAGATATCACCCACTCATCATCCCCATGTGTTCTAGCTAGCAGGCCAAGTCACAGGAACAACGAGTCCCAGCACCGAAAGCGAGAACCCAGGAAAAGACTGCAGAGAACACAAGGACAGATAAATTACGTTACTCTACTATACCGGCACTACGAGCGAGCTGTAGTCTCTGGTACTGCACTCGCTCCTGGCTCGGTAGGCAAATCAAGGCTAAGTCCTCGCCCCTCTACAGACAACTCCTGGGCATGGTCGGGCTCTTACACATGGCACTAGTCTAGTCACAAATTGGATGATGAGCTGGGCATATAACTCGTGAACATGTAGAACGTTCACCAACTATCCTCATCAAGAAGATCGCTGTTCACATTAACCCCTTAAATCTAATACATGTAAATATATGCTTGTCCTAAGAGTAATACGAGAGGTGAGTGCTGAAACTCCTTTAGGACCTCAAGGGAAGGTTATGCATTTAAATAGAGAGAAGAATGAAATGAGAGTAATGTCGTCAGAGAGAAAGAGTGCAACCGTGAGAAATTGGGAGAGAGGGCAAGGGATGTTAGAATCTCAAAGGTTCTAGGCAACCTGATCATGGAACACACAGCGAGCCTCCAGGCAATGTGCAGTACGACAACATGGGCAACCCAGGCAGCATAGGCAGGCGGCAATGGACTACCAACCCTGTCGCACCTAGCTATAAGCGCAAGGCTGCCAACCGGTCCATACGTCTGGCAACCACCACTCCGGCAGCGTGGCGCGTTGCTACCCTCTCGCTCTGAAAACTAACTCACTCTCTCTCTCTGAACTCCCATTGTCTTATCTATCAACTTCTCTATTGATACTACATATTAAATGGAAGGTCTCGACATGGCTTAAAACAAAACCCACCACTGGTTAGCACATGACGAGACCTTTGCAGAGATACAAAGAACATAGTTATACGTTGTCACACTCAATATAAGCAGCCAGCACGGTACAGCGGTACAGCGGTACCACACAGTGGCGGTACAGTGGAGTACCAAGGAGTACAATCAGGTTGCGTTGCCACGCACTGGGTGCGTCACAGCCCCCCCAAGATTTTAGATAATCGACCTTAGAAGCATTATCAAAATCTGACAGGCAACCAACCGACCTGCTACCCTTAGCTGCCACTAATTGCAAAAGGTGCACAACAACTGAAGTGTGAATTATACATAAAACACAATATCGCATGCATCATGCTACAACAATAAAGACTTACAAAACTAAAAAAAAAAATTCTCGTTTATTTTATTGTTTTATAATCTTTTTGGACGGCGTTATGATAGCCTAATTTTACTCCTGCTCAACCCACACACCGTGCACGACTATCCTGGATCATCAACCCTTGATAGACAATCTGCTATCACGTTCTCACTCCCGGCAATATGCTGAATGTTGAGATTATACTCTTGGAGCATTAGGGACCACCTGGTCAACCGCATATTCCGATTGTGAAACTGATTTAGGAATTTCAAGGGATGATGGTCCGTATAAATCGTCACTACCGGGCCGTAGGCTGGAACATAAACTTCGAAATGTTTGAGCGACAAGACGATAGCAAGAAGCTCCTTCTCTATAGTCGAGTAATTCCTTTGTGCCGAATTAAACTTGCGAGAAAAGAAGCTCACTGGGTGTTCCAAGCCCTCGGAATCAGTCTGCAGTAACACTGCCCCGGCACCCACACCGCTGGCATCAGTCGCCAGCTGAAAACTCCTGGAGAAGTCTGGGGCTCTCAAAATCGGATGTGTACACAGCAGGTGCTTGACTAGGTCGAAAGCCCTCTGACACTCCGCAGCCCAACAGAACTTCACTGACTTCGACAGTAGATCAGTTAACGGTGCTAAGACAGTAGAGTATCCCCGGATGAAGCGCCTATAATAGCCTATCATACCTAGGAACCGCATGACCTGGCGCTTAGTGGTGGGCCTGGGAAACATATTGATAGCCTGTATCTTGCTCAGGGGGGGGGCACACCCGGCCTAACCCGACCACGAAGCCAAGATACTGCACAGTAGCCTTTACAAACTCGCACTTCCTCAGGTTCACCACCAGCCCAGCATTGTGCAACTTCCCAAACAGGGTCTCTAAGTGCCTTAGGTGATTTTCAAAATTGTCATCATACACTATCACGTCATCAAGGTAGACCGTGCAGTTAGGGATTTCGTCACAAATATCGTTCATCAGGTTCTGAAACGTGGCAGGTGCGTTCTTAAGCCCATAAGGCATTACGTTACATTGGTAGGTCTTGCCATCTACCACAAAACCACAAACTTGCTTAGCTCGGTCCGACAGGGGTACTTGCCAGTAGCCTTTTACAAGATCAATTTTAGTAAGGTACTTTGCATTCCCTATCTTGTCCACGCTGTCGTCAACTCGAGGCAAAGGGTAAGGGTTGGTAGTGGTCAAGCCATTTAGCCTACGAAAATCTATGCAGAACCGCACCTTGCCGTCAGGTTTTGGCTGCAACGTGACGGGTGATGTCCACTTCACATAACCTTCAGTGATCATCCCTCTCTCAACCATGTGCTTTAACTCCTCCCGTAAAGCTGGCAACTTTACCGGGGGCACACGGTAGGGCACTGACTTGAAGGGCACATTATCACCGACGTCCACGTCGTGCGTTACATGAGTAGTGAGACCTGGGTGTTCGGCGAAAACAGAGGGGTATGACCTGAACAGGCCTAGGACAGCAGCACCCTGGTGCTCAGGCAGGTGACTTACAGCTTGCCTAGCCTCTTGTTCAGTATTCCCCGCCCACTGTTCCGCGGAAATGACACAGTCCCAGCTATCCTCCTCAGCAGCATGACTGTCCCCACCTCCTTCTCCACCCTGGCCGCTGCAGGCCAGCACAGGGACAGTGAGAGGCTCTGAGGGGCGTCTCACATACTCTTTCATGAGGTTAACATGACATAACTGATGTTTTTTTCTACGGTCAGGTGTTGCAACGAGATAATCAAGGTCGGACAGTTTCTTAGCCACCACATACGGCCCAATAAACTTGGCAGAAAGGGGGTGTCCAGGCAAAGGTAAAAGCAACATTACCTCCTGACCCACCGAAAACTCCCGAAGCTTCACCTTGGCGTCATACTGGTGCTTCATGACCGCCTGTGCATTAACCAAGTTATTACCTGCCGCTGCCATGCAACCTATAAGTCTCTCCCGGCTCTCAAGGATATATTTAAGTACAGACCCCGGCTTCTCTTCGCCCTCCCAGATCTCTTTCACCATACTTAAAGGTCCTCTCACATTATGGCCAAAGACTAGTTGATTTGGACTGAACCCCAGGCTCTCTCCTGGGACTTCACGTGCAGCGAACAGAACATACGGCAGACCCAAATCCCAATCAGTGTCATGTTCTGCACAGTAACAGCGTAGCATACTCTTCAGGGTCGAGTGCCACCGCTCCAAGACTCCCTGACTCTCGGGATGGTAGGCTGACGACACTACAGAACATATACCGTGCAACTGAAGGGTTTGCTTGAACAATTTGGATGTAAAATTGCTCCCCTGGTCTGACTGCACCTCACGTGGAAATCCATAACGGGAACAGAACAATAATAAGTTTTTAACAACTGCCTTTGCCGAGCCGTTTCTCATGGGGTATGCGTCCGGGTATCTCGTAGCCACATCCATGATTGTCAACAGGAATTTATTGCCACTACTAGTAGGCGGGAAAGGGCCAACCAAATCTACTACAACTTTGCTGAACGGAGGCCCGGTGACAGGTATGGGAAACAATGGTGCCTTCGGGATGGTCTGGTTAGGCTTCCCCGTTGTCTGGCAGGTCGCACACCCAGCCACCCATGCACAGACATCAGCCTTGACCCCAGGCCACCAGAAAAACCTGCCCAATGCCGCCAATGTTTTTGTTACCCCCAAATGACCCGCCACCGGCACATCATGCGCCAGACACAATAAGGACTCTCTATACTTATTTGGAACAACCACCTGGTCTACTACCCTCGCACCGCCCTCCCACTTCGATTTGGGGTCTAGAAATCTGCGGTACAATATCCTGTTGAGCCTAAAGAAATCTCCCGGCTTCGCATCCCCATCTTCCTCCAACTCTATGGCACCATTGCTATAACGAGCTAGGCTAGCGTCTTGCAGCTGCTGCTCACTAATGTCCCTGGGCGTCAATGCATCAAGGTGGTTTTGTAATAAGACATTACCCCGGCTAGTAGGCTCTACTGCCTTAGTGGCTCTCGCTACAGCTCTTGCCTCACGCGAAGTCTTACCCAACTCTGCCTTGTTACACACCATATCTGGGCCAGAGTCAACTCCCGTGTTTATTATAGGTCCAAGTACCGAATCACCGAGAAGTGCAGCAGAATCAATGTCCCTTTTCCTGCCCTTAGCAACCTTCTCCTGATCCTTCCTCCACTGTCCCCGAGGTTGAGTGCTAGGCTGTGCAGGAGCCGCAGAGCGAGATCGGGTTACCACACAGGCCATCTTATCCTGTTGGCACCTCCCAACCCATTCCCGATTCTCACCATCCACGTCGGCCGCCCTCTCGGCAACGACTAAGGGTGGAGTCCCGGAAGTGGGCACCGCAAAGTCGTTGCCGAGAAGAAGGTCGACGCCCTCAACTGGCAAACACTCAACGATCCCTACATCCAGCTCCCTGCACACCTCTCCCACTCTCAACTCCAACCTCACAAGTGGGTATGACCTCGTAGCATTTATACCCTGCACCACAACAACTCTGGCCGCATTTATCGGTTTCCCTGTGAAGTTCCTCAACAAAGTTTGCGAAGCCCCCGTATCCCTCAGCAAGTCAACCCTCCGTAGTTCACTCCCCCAGCTCACAAACCCGTGCCCCCGATGGCTACAGAAAGTGTCCCGGACAGGTGTCGAGCCTTCCGTACGCTTCTTTACCGCGTGTGCCTCAGCTGCTGACAACCTACCCCGGGCAGTTGCTGCAGCCTTCAGAGACACACCGATACTGTGAACCAATGACACCGGCTTAGCGGGAGTGTTACTAGGGCACTCACGTGAATAATGGCCTAGCTTCTGACATTTGTAACATTTCACATCCCCAATGGGCTTCTTCCCTTGTGCGGGCGAAGAAGGGGCCTGACCTTTAGTAAACGGGAGAGGCTTGTGTTTGTAGGTGTTATTAGGTGCAATGCATTTAGTGTGGTTATGTGTGTCATAGGATTTGTTATTATCGAAAACTCTGGTGGGTGGGGTATAGCGCCCCTTCTGCCCTGACTCAGCCCTCTGAGCGGCACCGCAACCACGAATCAATGATAATCTGAGGTCTGCCATCTTGGCAGCCTCCTCTACTGTCTTGGGACATTTTTCCTTAATGTTCAGCGTTAGATCGGTTCCAGTACATTTGTAAAACTGTTCCAGATAGAAAAGTTGCTTAATTTCCTCAGCCGACTCTGCGTGCTCGGACCGAAACCAGTTATTACCTGCATCTGTTAAGTCCCGTGCGTGCTCCATAAAACTGACGTCGCTCTTCTTATTCACGCCACGGAACTTCAATCTATAAGTTTCGGGTTGCAGTTCGTAGGCCCGGAGCACAGCCTCCTTCACCAGTCCATACACTACACTCTCGTCCAGTGACAGTGCATCGTAGGCTTTCAACCCCTTACCCACTAGACGTGATGAAACTAATGCTGCCCATTTAACCTCCGGCCAGTCATACTCACGACACTTCTTTTCGAAACGAGCAAAAAACTCAGTCACTGCTGTCTCATCAAATGCGGGTACTAACTTAATTAAATGCGAAAGTGAGTCTGTAACCCGGTGCCCACCACCGAGATGACGCCCCGTGGTCTCTACTCTAGACTTCTCGACATCCATTTCAGCCTGGTACCTGGTTGCATCCTGATTGGCTTGGATTCTAGCAACCTCTATGCGTTCTATACTAGCCTGTTGTATCTGAGTCTCCTGCAGCTTAATCCGTTCTATACTAGCCTGTTGTATCTGAGTCTCCTGCAGCTTAAACTTAGCTAGTTCTAGCTGAAATAACATCTCAGGAGACAGGCCTGGGGGGGGAGAGCACAAAATGGGGGATCCACACCGAGACGTGTTTACGGGTAAGCCAGCTTGCCATTGAGAACCCTCCTGCTGCATCGTGCTAAGACTCGCTGGCTGAGGGCCCAGCTCAGGGGTAGAGTGGAATGGAGGCTTGGAGGGAACCCCCCAAGACCCCACTCCACCCACCGCCCCATCGCCATCACCCAACAAACATGCCACCAAATTCTTCTTGGGCCAACTGTCAGGACAGTCCCGCCCCAAAACCGTGGCTAAACAGCGAAGACCGTAACAATCAATAGCCTGCAGGCGCTGTTCGGTCAAAGGTGTCTGCAAAAATGCCCGGGCATCCCTCTCTCCACTTATAACACTCCCCTCCCTAAATATCTGTTGTACTTGCTGGTCACTAGGCTGTACCGTGTTATCCTCCCCCGTAAATGATGAGTCATTAGACATAGTGCTGGTTATACAATTGCTGTTCATAAAAAAAAAGAAGTGCTTATTACTAATTGCAGTCTCGACTCACAAAATGTTAAAGATGCTTGAATGACTCTACTCTAGACACCCCCAACGAAACAATCTGCAAGTCCACCAATACAATAATGACACAATAAAAATTCCTCCAATATGCAAGAAAATTCTAGCCAGCTCTACTAGGTAGCATAGAATAGTTCTCCAAAAAACATGTGATAGGATACTACTGAATCTTGTGCAAGGTCGCCATTTTGTTACGGCTGGATCGGCAATACATATTCGGGATTCTTGATCGTAGGACAGAAATGGCTTATGTGACAACGACACGCTCGATTCCAGTCCCAAATACTATATGCTCCAGACAACAAAAGCACCAACGCCCTACAGAGTTATCGTCTATGGTAACGAGGTACCTTAACTCGGCGAAAGTGTACAACAGGGGTAGGCTATGAGGCTAAACTCCCTCAGACATTTATAGGTTACGTTATGACTAAAGAAATGCAATACTCAAGAAACTACGTTAATATTAAGCCTCTAATAATGTAGAATAGAAGCAGGCTAAAGGTATGACAGTGAAATGCTAAATGACAAATGTACACGCCTACTTGAAAGCGCGTGCACTAGAATAACTGTCCCCTACTAACATGCACTAGCATGTAGCATACAAGATGTTCATGATCCAGTAGATACCTAATAATACACATGGAAGGAACATAAATAGTAGTCACTTATTATAAGAATGAATCTATACTTGGAATAACTAAAAGGTTGCAGGCAACAGTACTGCGCCGGTAGCCTACTACCGCATAGGCTACTTCGCTTCTCTCACTCTGTCTCCCCTCTGAGTCCGTATGCGCCCTACGCAACAGAACTCCGGACACAGCAGCAAAACGACAGTGCAGTTAATTGATACATGAAAGTATTAATAGTGTTGTCTTGTGTGTGAGTAATGTGTATTGTAAAGTGTTACATACATATACTTAAAGAGAGCTGCAATGCATAGTAAAATAAAGATATCACCCACTCATCATCCCCATGTGTTCTAGCTAGCAGGCCAAGTCACAGGAACAACGAGTCCCAGCACCGAAAGCGAGAACCCAGGAAAAGACTGCAGAGAACACAAGGACAGATAAATTACGTTACTCTACTATACCGGCACTACGAGCGAGCTGTAGTCTCTGGTACTGCACTCGCTCCTGGCTCGGTAGGCAAATCAAGGCTAAGTCCTCGCCCCTCTACAGACAACTCCTGGGCATGGTCGGGCTCTTACACATGGCACTAGTCTAGTCACAAATTGGATGATGAGCTGGGCATATAACTCGTGAACATGTAGAACGTTCACCAACTATCCTCATCAAGAAGATCGCTGTTCACATTAACCCCTTAAATCTAATACATGTAAATATATGCTTGTCCTAAGAGTAATACGAGAGGTGAGTGCTGAAACTCCTTTAGGACCTCAAGGGAAGGTTATGCATTTAAATAGAGAGAAGAATGAAATGAGAGTAATGTCGTCAGAGAGAAAGAGTGCAACCGTGAGAAATTGGGAGAGAGGGCAAGGGATGTTAGAATCTCAAAGGTTCTAGGCAACCTGATCATGGAACACACAGCGAGCCTCCAGGCAATGTGCAGTACGACAACATGGGCAACCCAGGCAGCATAGGCAGGCGGCAATGGACTACCAACCCTGTCGCACCTAGCTATAAGCGCAAGGCTGCCAACCGGTCCATACGTCTGGCAACCACCACTCCGGCAGCGTGGCGCGTTGCTACCCTCTCGCTCTGAAAACTAACTCACTCTCTCTCTCTGAACTCCCATTGTCTTATCTATCAACTTCTCTATTGATACTACATATTAAATGGAAGGTCTCGACATGGCTTAAAACAAAACCCACCACTGGTTAGCACATGACGAGACCTTTGCAGAGATACAAAGAACATAGTTATACGTTGTCACACTCAATATAAGCAGCCAGCACGGTACAGCGGTACAGCGGTACCACACAGTGGCGGTACAGTGGAGTACCAAGGAGTACAATCAGGTTGCGTTGCCACGCACTGGGTGCGTCACACAGTAAATTCATCATGTGCCTCCCACACTTTCCATGCAGTCTTCTTTCCCACCTGGACCAGATGGGACACGGTATCACAACCTGTATAAGCATGGAACACAGGCAGTGCCAAGGATCTTTCTGTGCCAAGTGAAGCACATATTTCATGAGCTGGGATGTACCTAAAGTCCTTTCCACAACCAAAGGCAATCCAGAGTTCTATCTGCTGTCTCTGAGCCAGCTGCTGTACGACTGCCACTGCCACTGCCAATACTACCACATCAGTGTCCACAGTTCGAACAAGGATCTTGTGGAAGCCCTGCATAACAGCATCACTGACATGCACCATGATCCTCGAGTCTGCCTCCTCATGGTTGCAGGGAGCAATGTTGCTGGTGTCTCGTGTAGGTAAGCATAGCACATTGGCACCATCAGTAACAATGAGAGTCTGGTCTCCTGATGCATTTTCCAGCAGTTCCTTGTTCAGGAATGTAAACAGGTCTGTCTTGTTGTTGGCCAAGCGAAGGAACTGCTGCCAGTTCTTTGGTGTTGGGCTAGACACCCCAACTCGTCTGCGCTGAATAGGACCAGTGACACGTTGTTCTCTTGTCTGTGACTTGAGGCTGTTATCGAATTACTGGTCCCAGACAACATCCACTCTCAGAGCCTGACTTTGAGCATTGTTTATGTATGGAAGAAAGACCTTGGCAGCATAGTCTCCAAATGTCTTGCAGCCCTCAGGTCTAAGAAAGTGAACAAGTGCCGCACCATCCATGATTCGCACTTCAGTCTCTGGTGTCACATCATTTGATGACCCTACTTTCTTTTCAAGACATTCTATGAGATCAGACTTCTTTCCTGGACGTAGCTGCCCATAGGCAGACAGAGATGGAGGAAATGGGAGGTTTTCATGATTGAAGAAATTGTTCAAGTCACCTTTCCTTGTCTGACATGCAACATACAGACTTGCAAACAGCGAAGATTCACTTTTGAGGAGACTGACTTTGTCCCCTGATTTGTTTGATCGTTTGCCTTGGACATTGAACAGTACCACCTTGTTCCTGGTAATTGTTGCTGTGATTGGCTTAGTATTTGTTCTGAGCCGCTCTTCCACAAATGTTGCATGCTGCTCCTGACCCTTTGATGCGAGAGTGGTTAGACACTCGACTGACTGCTCATCCATGATGTCCTTTGTATGGAGTCTGAGAAGGTCCTGCCCTTCCTCCTCAAATGGGCTCCCCATGTCCTCCATTACACTAACTACCGCCTGAACCTGTCCAGCAAACAACTTCTGGGTTGACCGGGTTTGTTCATGATGGTTTCTTTGCCCAGAACTTTGTTGTTTCCCTACCATGGTCGCTTCAAACTCAGAAATTACTCTGACAAGTTCTGGTCCTGCCACTGCCCATCTCAAGAGGGAGTTTGCATCCTGGGTAAGCCCGATGATTCCGCCTTCATCCTTCATTACTCCATTGTTTTGTTCATGGCAGTGATCGACAGCAATGAGGGAGAATTTTCTCTGGGATTTTGCCACAACAAACTTGCCTTGCTGAAATTCTTTGGCAACATCTGGATGAGTGTGAGATAGACTGCTCATGTCACGCACATGTACGGACATCCAACGTGCGTAGTGGGTGTGGTTGAGACTGAAGAACCAAGGTGTCAATTTCTTCAATGTATCCACATACAAATCAAAGTCACCAGTACGTAGTGATCGCACAAATGTGAACAAGAGAAGTTCCAGCTCTAGACTCGTATGCCAGTACATGAACTGAGGACTTTCAGCTTTTCGCCGTTCACACCATGTGCTGAAAGTGTCTGTGGATTCTTCGGAATTGTTTGCAACATATCCATCATAAGCCTTCTTGAGAAGGATGTACAATGCACATGCAGTGACTTGGTGAGCATGACGGGTTCGAGTCACATGTGATGCCTTCAGGAAGGACTCAGCAATGCCTGGTGTGGCAACATCAGCTTCCTGGAGAACTTCCACCCAACCACTTCCATCAAGCCAATGACCCAAAGCTTTCAACCCTGTCATTTCAGTGTGTAGACCCCCCATAAGCATTACAAACTTGTCCTCACCATACAGTTTGGACATATTCCATTGCAGCTTCTTCAGTGTAGCATACAGAGGTTGGTCCCCACTAATCACTGGAGTCTGGCCAGGGTTGAGGTGATGAACTGCTGACTTCACCACTTCCATGCAATGCCGAAGCATAGATGGTGAGCTGGCTTCCTCAACAAAGAGAGGCATCATGGCATTCACAGATGGCAGAATGTCTGGGTCTGGCACTCTGCTGGCATGGTATGCTGCCCAAGACAAAGTCCAATCAGTTGCTTGAACAGATGAAGATGAGGCACTGGCCATTTCTGTGAATATTCAGTACGTCTTGACTATCACTGTGCGCAGATCAAATATATCAAACTTGCTGAAACTGGAAACAAAATATGATTAAGGCCGAGGGTTTATCCTTTTACCACCTTTATCAAATACATCTGTTGCACACATTCCTTTATGGGATACAACTAGGTTCAGTTTCCCTACACCTAGCCCGATCGTTTATCCAGTGCCATTTAAGTCCCGTGCGATCTGTACACCTTCCGGGTAATTCTTAAGCCCCGTTACCCTTGGCTCGGCTCTCCCGCGCTGGCACATCCTGTCAATTCAGGCGCGGCTATCTAACTACATCTACCAACTACAAACTACAGTTTAGTAGCTAGTGGATTTGGGGCTGTTAGATAGCATTTGGGACACTGATCTAGATATACTAGTACTTATTAAAGTACTAGTATATCTAGATCAGCTGGCACTGAACCCCATGCTGAGTTACACAGCAGTGATGTCACCAGTGTGCCCTGGTCGTGTGCTGACATTCACTCTATTATATAGATATATATGCTTTTATACATCTTTTGAACCATTTTAGGAGTGAATATAGGAAAATAAATAAAAGTACAAAGTCATAACACTTCATAGTAGTTCAGAAACTGCATCGTTGCTGCCGGTTGCTAAGGAAAATGCTTTGCCTAGCAACCGTTGCTATGCAATACAGAAATCTCGGTGGCTCCTGCTCTGAAATTGTAAAGTAGGTCCTTGTGAACATTTCCGGGAAGTTTCATGCTTGTATCACCTTGTGAGCAATTCTTGCACCCATTTCCTTTATTGAGGACTGGAGCAAGAATTAAGCCGGTCAGAGAGAGAGAGAGAGAGAGAGAGAGAGAGAGGAGAATAATTGAGTAGACTAATTGAGTAAAATGAGGACGTGAGAGAGAAAAGTTTGAGTGGCTCTTGACAGTATGTGTCTGGTTAGTTGTGTGTGTGTGAGAGAGAGAGAGAGAGAGAGAGAGAGAGAGAGAGAGACTAATTGAGTAAAATGAGGACGTGAGAGAGAAAAGTTTGAGTGGCTCTTGACAGTATGTGTCTGGTTAGTTGTGTATGTGAGTGTTTAGAGAGAGAGAGAGAGAGAGAGAGAGAGAGAGAGAGAGAGAGAGAGAGAGAGAGAGAGAGAGAGAGAGAGACTAATTGAGTAAAATGAGGACGTGAGAGAGAAAAGTTTGAGTGGCTCTTGACAGTATGTGTCTGGTTAGTTGTGTATGTGAGTGTTTAGAGATAGAGAGAGAGAGAGAGAGAGAGAGAGAGAGAGAGAGAGAGAGAGAGAGAGAGAGAGAGAGACTAATTGAGTAAAATGAGGACGTGAGAGAGAAAAGTTTGAGTGGCTCTTGACAGTATGTGTCTGGTTAGTTGTGTATGTGAGTGTTTAGAGATAGAGAGAGAGAGAGAGAGAGGGGGGGGGGGAATAGAGAGAGTATGAGAGAGAGAGACAGTGAGAGAGTTCTCGTATTTCATTCACGCAGGGTTCCCAAGCATCTAGGGAGTTGTCCAAAAATAGCCCGTAGTTTCCGGCCAACATACTCGAGCTCGCCTCCCTAACGCTATCTAAACCAGGGGTAATCTTGTTTGGACATCCCATAGCTTCGTACCATTAGTGTGGCAGTTTTTTGTAATGGAGTTACAGTCGATGTAGTATACAGTAGGTTTATCGCCACCACCACCCTCTTGTCATTTGAGGGAATTTATTTATTATATTAGTATAGTACAGTATATATCAATCCTTAAAGATTATAACAGAAAGGATACTGAATACTTAAATAAACTTTACTTCTTATTTATTAAATAACGTCTTAGAACTTTACAAACTGTGCTTCAATATAAATCAATTCAAGTAATAGTGGTCATTGTATGCTACAGTAATTGTATACCACACTGTCATGCAAGGACTTCTTCACTTCCATACTGACCATCCTATTTCTTGTTACGTTACTGCTTTCAGCGTTCCTACAACCCTCTTCCCCTGTTGCATCCTCTCCCCCACTTCTTCATCCATACTCCCATCTTTACTCAGCACACTGCCCAGATATTTAAATGAGCTGATATTCTCCATAGCCTGACCGTTCAACCTCACCTCACACTCTGTGGCTTCACCCCTTTCAAAGTCCATAACCTTGCCCTTCCCTGCATTTACCTTCAGATTCCGTTTTTCGTACACTGTTCCAAACATATTTACCAGACCCTGCAACTCCCATTCACTATCGCTCATCAGAACTGTATCATCAGCAAACAGCAGTACAGGTAGCTTCCACTCGTTTCTCTCCCTTATCAGCGATACACCAACATCCACTGCTCTCCCTTGTATTTTTGTCATGACTCCATCCAATATACAGTATATAGTAAACAACCACAGGGACATTACACACACCTGTTTCAACCCAACATTCAGATAAAAGAACTCGCTCTGCTCATTCTCCACACGTAATGACGCCTTTGCACCCTCATACATGTTCTTCACTGCTTTCAACAACTTGCCATCTACTCTGTATATTCTCAGTACTTTCCACATACCTTCTCTATCCACTCTGTCATAGGCCTTCTCCAAATCCATAATGTCAACATACAACTTTTGTTGTTTCTCCAGATATTTCTCCACAACACAATTCAGGGCAAAACTCTGATCTACACATCCTCTTTCCTTCTTAAACCCGCCCTGCTCATCACCTAACCCCCTTTCCAGATGAATGTGTACTTTTTTCAGTATAAAATAATGCCCCAGCCGAAGGCTTGTTCTCCTTAAACTTGCAGGCTCGCTATCGCTCGCCAGGAAAACGTCGACACCTAAATTGCACAAAATGTATTAAAATAGACAGTGAAATCGGGTGAAAGGTCTTAAAATTGCCCAGCTAATGGGGCGAACGTCATAAAATCTCAAAAATAATCGGGCTAAAAATGAGGGAGAAAAGGGTCCAGCAAATGTGTGTATAAATAATAATAAACTAATAATAATAATAATAATAATAATAATAATATTAATAATAATAATATTAATAATAATAATTATAATAATAATAATGATAATAATACAACATTAATTAATTCTACCCAAGAATGTGGTGCTTTGTTTTTCACCTCGTTCGCATATTTGTTTTCCAAATTATTTGGTGCTACTAAATGATCACCCTCCCTGCTTCTTCATACCTCGTATATTGTCCCGGAATTATTGTTATTGGAGCCCTCTTCGTTCATATATTCCGCTTTCCCATCATTTTTAGACGATTTTATTCTGTTTAAGGGGAGATGGGCCGTTTTTTTTGGTCTATTAATTATTTTATTCCTATACTTCTTAGTTTCCTCGCTAGACCTCCATCAAGCTTAAACAAATTTCCCGGCCGATGGCCGGTTCCGCTTAAAATTTCAGGTTCGCTATCGCTCGCCAGGAAAAAATCGACACCTAATTGGCACGAAAGGTCTTAACATTGATAACGAAATGGGGCGAATGGTGTTAAAACCGCCAAACTAATGGGCCGAACGTCTTATAATCTCAAAACAAATGGGGCTTAACACGAGGGAGAAAGGGGACCAGAAAAACGGTCCATGTCCCCTTAAGATGTAGCCAAACTCTGTAATTGGAAGGGGTCGAGCTATCCTAATTAATCCAAAATTACTTCCAAAACAGAATAACATCGTCTAATGATGACCAAAATCAAAAGGAGGAAACGCACCCTGGAATACTGAGAGGATGAATTCCACCCAATTATGTGCAACATTCAATTTTTTTGTTTACCTTGTTCATCGTTACTAAATTAACACACCCCTGCTGCCTCGTAACGTGTATCTTGTCTCTAAATTATTGTTATTGGATCCCTGTTCATTAGTTCATCTTGTTCATAATTAACCCATAATGAAACTCGTCAGTGGCAACCAGAATGTGATGGAAATTATGTAATTGTGGTGAAGTTCATTAGTTATAGAGTATGGCTATGAATTACAGTGAGAGAAGTTCTAAGGTAACTGAAAGATAGATGAAGTGTAGGAGATATATATTATAGTGGGAGAAGTTCTAAAGTAGCTGCAATATAGATGAAGTATACTGTGAGATAGATGAAGTGTAGGGGATATTATTTATAGTGGAAGTTCATAAGTATTTGTAGGATTGATGAAGTGTAGGGGATATAAGTTATAGTGGAAGTTCATAAGTAGCTGTGAAATAGATGAAGTGTAGGGGATATAAGTTATAGTGGAAGTTCATAAGTAGCTGTGAGATAGATGAAGTGTAGGGGATAATTATAAGTTATAACGGGAGAAGTTTTAATGTAGCTGTGAGATAGATGAAGTGTAGGGGATATAAGTTATAGCGGGAAAAGTTCTAAAGTAGCTGTAAGATAGATGATATGTAGGGGATATAGGCTGTATGGGGATATGTTCAGAATGTAGGTAAGAACTAATAGGGATGTAGGGAAGAAGGGGTCTGCCTCGTGTGGGCCAGTAGGCCTTTTGCAGACTTAATTTGTCTTACCCTCTTATATTCGTATGACTTTGTCAATCCTAAATCGTGATATAAATGTTATGTATTTAGATTACCCATGTTCACAAATAGAACCCTCTACCATATTATTCTTGAATCAATATAGGTAAATCACCTCTTCCCCATGCACATATATTTCAGGGTTCTCTCCTCTCGCCAGTTAATCTGCCTCCCCTTGCTTTCATTTGCATATTAGGTGTTTTTTACATTTTCAAGTACCGGTACATATTTCGGTAGACACAAAATTCCGGCCCAAAGCCAGTTTCTCCCAAATTGCGGGCTCTCTATTGCGAGCACTACGCTCGCCAAGAGAAAAAAAAAAACTCAATGAGGGTGAAACTATGTATAATCACCAAACAAATTGGGTGAAACGTCTTCAAATCAGCCAAGTAGGGGGCAGCATTATATTAAGTCCACCCTCGGGTTACATGCTGTTAAGGGGAGACAGACCGTTTTTCTGGACCCCCTTCTCCCTAATGTTTAGTCCCACTAGTTTTCAGATTTTAAGATATTGGTTCCATTAGTTTGGGGATATTATGACCTTTCACCCCATTTCTTTGTCAATATTAGGACCCTTCATGCCATTTAGGTGTCGATATTTTCCTGGCGAGCTATAGCAAGCCTGTAATTTTAGGAGGAAACGGCCTTTGGCCGGGACATTTTTCTACGAAAAATTTACAAATCTATCTTGAAGGGGGGTCTAGAGGGTGTTTATCTAAGCTTGATGGAGGTCTAGGGAGGAAACTAAAAATATATCTATGAATAAATGAATTAATAGACCAAACAGCCACTATCCCCTTAATTAAGGGTTCTCTCTCCTCCTGTAACCAGTTAATCTGTTCCGAGCTTCCCCTTCCTTCCATTACCATATGAAGAGGAACACACTTCATGCACCTCTTTGGTTAGTACACCATTTGTCACAGTCATTTAGTGCTGCATTTCTGATATACCATGACGTTCACAATACTAAGTCGGGATTATCAGTATTCCCATGCTAAACGACGTGAGATGTTGTGTTTCCAATATAAGCCAGCCCTTGTTATAGTATGAGTATGGATGTGTTAATTTATTTATATATCTTTTGTTCTTTAGTTTTCTCCTTAGACCTCCATCAAGCTTGAAAAATACCCCCAAGACCCCTCATCCAGATAAATTTGTACATTATCCGGTTCTTCCTAAATTACAGGCTCTCTCTCGCTCGCCAGGGAAAATCGATGCCTAAATGGCACGAAAGGTCTTAAAATCTCTAAACTAATGAGCGAACGTCTTAAAATCTCAAAACTAATGGGGCTAAGCACTAATTAAATGAGGTCCCGAAATAAAGCAAACCTCCTCTTAAACCCTTATGATAACCTCAGTAATCTTAACCCCATCTAACCTAACTTACACTGTAAAGGATTTAAGAAGGGTATGGAAAAGGTATATCAAATAATTGGGGGTATTGATAGTGATTGGTCTTTCTATTTGGGGGTATTGATAGTGATTGGTCTTTCTATTTGGGGGTATTGATAGTGATTGGTCTTTCTATAATTGGGGGGTATTGATAGTAATTGGTCTTTCTATAATTGGGGGTATTGATAGTGATTGGTCTTTCTATTCTTTTATGCAATGAGTTTATTACCATCATTATACCTATAAGTGGGGAGAATATTAGGGGCACTTCAATTACCCTCTTCATACCTAATATTTGTTAGACTGTAACTTAGCCATTTTAACCTTGTCTAACTTATTTTTTGTCTATGTACATAAAGGAGACAATAAGGCAAAGGTGCATTCAACAAGTCCCCCCCCCCCCCCCCCCGGTTGAAAGCGTGATAGAGAGCCAAGATAAAGGTAGGTTAGAGGTAATTTAGGTGTGTTGGAAAGAAATATGGTGTGCTTGTAAAGTGTAGTGATATGAATAGGAGGAGGAGGTGTTTGTGAGAGTTTGCTGGATTACTCTCTGTGTAGGTGAGGCACACATAGAAACAGTGGAGGAAGCCATGCAAATAAAACAGAAGTTCCAGCATCTCCTTATCATATGCCTATGTGGCCTCCCCTGGGTATTGCTCTGCATGACAGTTCGATTGGTGCATACAAATCTCCCCAGAACTTTTTTGTTTCTATGCGAGTGAGAGAGACAAAAGGCAGAACTGCCTGTGGCGAGTGCCTTCCCCCGAGTTGAAAGAGTGACGGGGCCAAAATCAAGGGATATTCGAGCCAAAATGCCTGGACACACGGAATTTGAAACAATTCAAGTCATAGGAAGAGGGAAAGACTGATTCTAGGAGAGATTTCCAGAGCTTAACTGTTGAATAGAAAAAACAAATTAAGAATAACGTTTCACTATTGGGTTGGAGAGTTGCACAGAGTAGGGGTGGGATTGAGTTACAAGACAGGTGCTACGTGCTCTACGAAGTGGGGGTGGTATACATTGAGAGAGTTCTGAGGAACACTGGTTATTGTAATAGCGGTAGAATAGTGAGAGATGCAACATTACGGCAAAGAGAGAGAGACTGCATATAATTGGTGAGTGGACGTGAGTTAATGAGACGGAAGGCTTTATTTTCTAATTTGTCTAGAAGTGCTGTGTGAGAGGAACCTCCCCACACGTATGAACAATACTCAATACATGGCCGCACTGTGCCCCTGTACAGAGCAAGAAGCTGTGCAGAGGTAAAGAGCACCTGGAGGCGGTTGAGTACACCCAGCTTCTGGGAAGCTGTTTTAGCAAGAGTGGTAATATGATCTTTCCAAGAAAGATCAAAAGAAAAAAGAGGACACCAAGAATATTAAGAGAAGGGGTTAATGTGTGTGTTGTTGAAGAGTAGGTCATAGTTTTGTGGAAGGGGGCGACGAGTAGACAGATGTAGAAATTGAGTTTTGGAAAAATTGACTAACCTAGCTCAATTTTGTTTAGTATAATCTAATTTAGACTAAGCTAACTTTAACTAACTTAACACAACTTATGTTAACATGCTCTTTTAGTTAACCCATTTGAAATCTAACCAAAGCTAACCCAATCTAACCTACACTGTAGAATATCAAGGTATGAAAAAGGTAAATCATATATTTTTGGGTATATTGAGAGTGATTTACATATGATTATAAGATACATCCACTATTTGATAAATGGATATACAATCGTAGTCAATACTTGACCTTTAACTGTCTTGATGGTGTAATGGTTAGAGTGTTTAAGATCTGTATGTGGTAACCCAGGTTCGAATCTCTGGAGGATCACATGCTTTCATTAATTTCATTGGGAGGTGTTTGGTGTTGGGAGTGAAATTAATACATAAGATTATTCTTATGTTAACTGGGTTTATCACTGCCAATTATTAGGGTAAATTATTATGGACACTCTCATTAGCCTTTTCATACCTTTTTAGATCCCATACTTTTTTACAATATATATAGATTTGTGAAGGATAAAATATTATGGACACTTCAATGGCCCGTTTCGTACCTTGCTTAAACCCTTACTTTTATACAATATAGATTACTAATGGGTAAATAGTAATGGACACTTAATGGCCCGTTTCATACCTTGTATAAACTCATACTTTTTTGCTAGTGTCAATTCGATAGGCTGCCTTGAAATGATCGACCACCGAACGAACCATTCTGAAACGTCCAGTAGAGGCATTAGCAGACGAGACGAAGCATTCTGAAACGCAACGGTCCTTCCAGGCGGGAGTTTAGGAATGCATTTAAGCATCTCAATTTTTCATTCAGGAAAACCGCGAGGAAAATCTGATTTTTACGTCCGGGACTTACGGGAGCAGAATAACCAGGGTTTTTATTATTTATTTTTAGCTCGAGTTATTGGGTGTAAATGTGTTTGCGTGGGGCATATATATTAATATATATTATATATATATATATATATATATATATATATATATATATATATATATATATAGAGAGAGAGATATATATATATATATATATATATATATATATATATATATATATATATATATATATATATATATATAGAGAGAGAGAGAGAGAGAGAGAGAGAGAGAGAGAGAGAGAGAGAGAGAGAGTGTGTGTGTGTGTGTGAGCGCGCACACACATTGCAATTTGTAATCCTATATTATCATTACAAAAATAGAGAGACACTGGGGAAAGCGTATAATATATCTCCTACGCTGACGGAATGAAATCACTTCTTGCTTCTATAGGTGCATAGGCCTAATCTTTTCCGCCAACCAAAGTTCGGGGAAATCGATGCAATGCTATTGAGATATCTTGTTTACAGACAAACTAACAAACAGAGACAAAAACATAACCTCGTCCAAATTCGTTGGCGGAGGTAAAAACCTTGATTTGTATGCATTATAACCTGCTCCTCTATCTTGTGTAATATCCTCTGTTACCAGCTATTAATCTTCTCCGGTGATCGCTGGCTGCCTCCCTTTTGTTAGTTAGTATAAATCTCTCAATATGATCTTCTATACAAAGTTCGGGGAAATCGATGCAATGCTATTGAGATATCTTGTTTACAGACAAACTAACAAACAGAGACAAAAACATAACCTCGTCCAAATTCGTTGGCGGAGGTAAAAACCTTGATTTGTATGCATTATAACCTGCTCCTCTATCTTGTGTAATATCCTCTGTTACCAGCTATTAATCTTCTCCGGTGATCGCTGGCTGCCTCCCTTTTGTTAGTTAGTATAAATCTCTCAATATGATCTTCTATACAATATCTCAATACATTCAACACTCAGCGGTACATTGTTGCTGAAAGTTATGTAGATACAAAATTATGTTATAGAGTAATATTTTTTTAATCTGATAACTTTTCCTTTTGCCAATAATACTTAAAACCACTTCGTCTAATTGATTTTTTTGTTTTTTTTGCCGAGATAACATTAATGAGTATATATATTTTGGTCTCCACCCGACTGTTGTCTATTATGTTTAGCTTGATGCATTTGAAAAAAACAAAAAACATGCATTTCATTGACAGACTGGTTAATTAACTACCTGACTAAGAAATTAACTACCTGCATAATTAATTAACTACCTGAATAAATAATTAACTGCCTGACTAATTAATTACCTGAATACATAATTAACTGCTTGACTAATTGATGGGTGGGGTACAACAAGTGCCTCATTAAATTTGCTTAATGACTAAGGAATCAAACTAATATCATAAAGCTGAATTGGAACTACTGAGACACACAAAGAGAGAGAGAGAGTGAGAGAGAGAGAGAGAGAGAGAGAGAGAGAGAGAGAGAAAGAGAGAGAGAGAGAGAGAGAGAGAGATATGCAAGAAACCAACATTAATATTGGTTGTACAAGGTCTTGAAGCAAAGAGAAAAATCTACAACAGACAGTGTGTGTGGCAAATGTTTGTGGCTTATCCTTTTCAACAATACGACCATTTTATTTGACTTTGTTTATGCTTCTGCCATACGATTTTGCTCTGCTTAACCCTAGGAATATTAAACCTTGTTTTGACAGTTTATTTTGGCTATCATTAGAGGATTTTGTAAAGATTAGGATGGATCTGTGGGAATTTACAGGGTAAAGACTAACTCGACTAACCGTCTCACTTCCGTATATCCTTCCCAACCGTAATAAAATCGTCTAATATTAACCATAAAACAGAAAATAAATGAGTCATCGTATCGTGAAAGGGTTAAAATTACCTACGAAAACGTAGGAGCTAAGGCTTTGTCACTTAAGGAGGGTGCCCTGCTTTTGTTCTCTCTTTCTCTGACTTGTATTCATTCGGCCCCATTCAGCCTACCGTTTTAAGACGTTTATCCCCATTCCAGATTTTATGAAGAAATACGACTTAGCCGGAGACATTTTTCCATCGAAAATGTACACATTTAGCCTGCTGTCAAAAACATTTACACAAATATTCTGGCTCGCTATCGGTCGCCAGGAAAAAAATAACTCCTTGATGGGGTAAGCGTGTTAAAACAGTAGGCTGAATGGGGCTGAATGGACACAACCCAGAGAGAGAGAAAAAACAAAAACGAGGTGGGCCCCCTTAACCTTCTAATGGCTTCTTCTTTAGTTAAGGGGAGGTATTTGTTTGTTTGTTCTGTACCCCCCCCCCCTCTTCTCTCGTGTTTAGCCCTATTAGTTATGAGATTATATGACGTTTGTCCCATAAGTTTAGCGATTATAAGTCCTTTCACCCCTGTAATATAATAGGAACCAGGACATGTTTCTACCGAATAATGTACACAATAATTTTATCTCGAAGGGGTGCCTTGGGGGTGTTCTTATAAGCTTAATAGACGTCTAGGGAGCAAAACAAAATAAATAAATAAATAAATAAATTAATTAATTAAAAACAAAAATAAAAAATCCCCCCTACCCCATAATAAAGTCTGGAGGTAGTTTGGAGAAAGCACACACTGGAGTTCTCTGCTTGAAAGGGTTTAATATATTTCAAATACAAGACACCTGTAGTTCCTTATTTTAGCTAACTCCAAACAAAATTCTGATATCAAGAAGGACCTGCCTTAGCAGCAGATACACTCTGACAGTAATTTACACTTTAAAGTCATTTAAAGTCCTTTTAACACAATGTGATACATTTTGCAAGGAAGCAAGAATTACTTCGTTGAATGGAGCAAATATAGAATTGGATAACGTGTAGATTCATGATCTAAATATTAAAGTTAAACTACAATCGGATTTAATAAGCATTCAGTTGATCATTTAAAAGGCTTGCATCAAAATTTCTCATTAACCTCTGAATGAGTAAGGGTCAAATGAATTGAGACTAGATAAACTAATTATGAACTATACAAGTGAAGCTTTGAAACATTCAATAAGTTGTAATTTTAATAGAACTGATGTGATAAGCATGGACCATACCAAATGGCTGGAGTAAATTAGGAAAGAAGAGTAATTGGACAGAGGAAGAACAAGCTGAGCAGTGAGAAGTACAGTAGAAGACTGAAAGTTCTCGGGATCAACCAAGTTGCTTCATTGTATGTAAACTTAGTCCCAATGAATGTATATGTATTTACTGAATCCCCGTAATTTATACAAGTTTGTGTTTTCCTGTGCTTTTCCATTCTATTTATATGTGTTTTTACTTATAAAATGCGGTTCTTAATCCTTGCTTTTGTTAGTTAAAATAGGACTTCAGAGGCTATCAACAGATCTGTATATTGTTTGTAATGGATGATTAATGTCAAGAATGGGGTGTTACTTTTCATCATGCCAGCACAGTCAGTCAGGAATAGCGTCAGGACCGAAGCCCCTTTTCGAGAACTCCAGTCCCTTGTCTTTGCTTTCATTGTCCTACCGAATATATATAACATTTACTGAGTCCCTTTAGTTTGTTGGAGTGTGTGCTTTACCAGTTGGGCGTTATTGTGTGTTCCCCGTCTTGTGCAGCAGAGGGCCTCGGGGAAGGCATTTATTTGACTTGCCAGGAGCGCTGGTTATTGTTTTAGCCCAGTGTGTGCTTTCTGGGTGTGTTATGTTTGCTTGTGGTGTGTGTTTATCTGTTTGTGTTTGTTATATTTCTTTGTATTTGAATATACTGTATATACCATATATATACTGTATATATATATATATATATATATATATATAATATATATATATATATATATATCTATATATCTATCTATATATCTATCTATTTATTGCCCGACGCCCTGATCCCCGAAGGGGTGGCCACGAACGAACCGCCCCCATGCACCTCTGTCCCCAGTCAGTCGACGCCCCTCCCCCCAACCAGCACCGCCTTCGTTCATATACTTCCTCACTCCATCCTTCCACCTCTCCTTCGGTCTACCTCTCTGTCCTTCCACCTCGCTCTCGTACACCCTCTTAGTCATTCTCTCGCTTTCCATACGGCCGAACCATCTCAAGTTGTTCCTTTTCACACTTTCCAGCACATCTACCTCCACACCACACCTCCTTCTTACTTCTTCATTAGTCTGTCTATCCCTCCATGTAACTCCGCACACACTTCTTAAGTAATTAATTTCCACTGCTCTCACTCTTGGTCTGAGTCTCTCAACCAACGTCCATGCTTCGCTTCCGTAAGTCAGTGTGGGGATTACCACACTGTCATGCAAGGACTTCTTCACTTCCATACTGACCACCCTATTTCTTGTTACTGCTTTCAGCGTTCCTACACCCCTCTTCCCCTGTTGTACCCTCTCCCGCACTTCTTCATCCATAGTCCCATCTTTACTCAACACACTGCCCAGATACTTAAAAGAGTTGACGATCTTCATAGCCTGACCGTTCAACTTCACCTCACACTCTGTGACTTCACCCCTTTCGAAGACCATAACCTTGCTCTTCCCCGCATTTAACTTCAAATTCCGTTTTTCGCACACTGTTCCAAACTCATTTACCAAACCCTGCAGCTCCCATTCATTATCGCTCATCAGAACTGTATCATCCGCAAACAGCAGTATAGGCAGCTTCCACTCATTTCCCTCCCTTTTCAGCGATACACCAACATCCACTGCTCTTGATAGTATTTCTTTCATGACTCCATCTATATATACAGTAAACAACCACGGGGACATCACACACTCCTGTTTCAAACCAACATTCAGGTCAAAGAACTCGCTCTGCTCACTCTCCACACGTACTGCCGCCTTTGCACCCTCATACATACTCTTCACTGCTTTCAGCAACTTGCCATCTACTCCGTATATTCTAAGTACTTTCCACAAACCTTCTCTATCCACTCTGTCATAGGCCTTCTCCAAGTCCATAAAGGCAACATACACCTTTTGTTTCTTCTCCAGATATTTCTCCACAACACAATTCAGAGTAAAAATCTGATCTACACATCCTCTTCCCTTCCTAAAACCTCCCTGCTCGTCGCCTATCCATTTCTTCGTTCTCACTCTCACTCTCTCAATCACTACCCTACTGTACACCTTCCCTACTACGCTTAGAAGACATATTCCTCGGTGGTTACCACACACTCCTCTTTCCCCTTTGCCCTTATATATATATATATATATATATATATATATATATATCACAAATACACGTGAGCTTTTAAATGTTTAGACACCCCCAGCCGGGATCGACCCACCGACATTCAGAACGAGTATCCAAGCTTTTAATCCACAACACCCTGGTGTGATATAGTACTCTTAACCTGTTCCTATATATAATAAGGAGAAGGGAAATCCTACTTGGAGAATGCATTTCAATTCATACACAAGGTGTACGATCCATATTCCAGGATACCATACAGGGATTTTTACAAGATTACCCACGCAACTCAGGTTATAGAGATTTAATTTTATTTCTCGCCCAGCCAAACACGAGAGTCATTGTGAATGTCGGAGGTTTGATCCCGGCTGGGGGTATCTAAATATACTGCATACTGTATATATATATATATATATATATATATAATTATATAATGTGTGTGTGTGTGGGCGTGCTTCTTTGTGTTTTTGATTGTGTTTATTTGTGTCTGTGTGGTTATTTTGTTCTTTATATATCTGTGTTTGTGTGTATATTTATCTGTGACAGTTATTTGACATGTCAGCTTCAGTGGTTATTGTTTTAGCCTCGTGTGCTTGGTTTGGTGTACTTGTTTTTTTTATCTGTGTGTATATATATGTTTTATTGTATTTGTGTGGTTTATTTTATTGTATTTGTGTGGTTTATTTTATTGTATTTGTGTGGTTTATGTTACTGTATTTGTGTGGTTTATTTTATTGTATTTGTGTGGTTTATGTTACTGTATTTGTGTGGTTTATTTTATTGTATTTGTGTGGTTTATTTTATTGTATTTGTGTGGTATATTTTATTGTATTTGTGTGTTTTTTTTATTGTATTTGTGTGGTTTATTTAATGTATTTGTGTGGTTTATTTGATTGTGTCTGTGTATTTGTGTGTGTAACCCATACGCTTGCCGTTGTGTATATGTGTTTGTATATGTGCGTTCGTTAAATTTTGTGTGTGTGTGTGTGTGTGTATGTGATTTATTTAGTTTTGTTCTGTATGTGGCTGTGTTAATGTATGCGTGTGTGCTTTAGTATGTGTTGGACTTATACATTGTGTGTGTGTGTGTGTGTGTGTGTGTGTGTGTGTGTGTGTGTGTGTGTGTGTGTGTGTGTTACTGTGTTACTGTGTCAATATCTTACCGTGTGTGTTTGCACATATATACAGTCTGAGCTTGTGTTGGTATGTTTGAGTTATAATTGTGTGTTGTTGTGTGACTGTGTTAAGGGGGGTCACCGTTTTGTTTTGTTTATCTTTCTCTCCTTTTCTCTCTTTCCCTGGCTTGTATCCATTCGGCCCCATTCAGCTAACTGTTTTAAGACGTTTATCCCCATCCAAGTGTCGATTTCTTCCTGGCGAGCGAGAGCGAGCCAGCATTGTATGCAAAAATTCGACTTCGCCGGAGACATTTTTCTATCGAAAACTGTACAAATTTAGCTTGCTGTCAAAACAAAAATATATATATATGCTGGCTCGCTACCGCTCGCCAGGAAAATATAGACACCTGGATGGGGGTAAACGTCTTATAATAGTAGGTTGAATGGGGCCGAAAGGATACAAGCCAAAGAGAGAAGGAGAGAAAGATAAAAACAACGAGGTGGGCTGTGTTAATGCATGTACAGTATGTGTGTGTGTGTTATTGTATTTGTCTTTGCGTGTGTGTGTTATTGTATTTGTCTTTGCGTGTGTGCTTGTACAGCTACTGATCAATGTTTGTGAGCTCTTGTGATTGTCTTTATGCAAGTATATACACTTAGATTGATGTTCAGATAAAATCAACTTTATATTAATCAATGCATAATATATATTCATTATTATAATTATATAGCTGATTTGATTTGTTTATAAATCTAAATGGATATATTTGCACGAAGAAAATCGCAAGGAATCACGAACATATGTCAGTAGCTGTACACTGTATATACATATGTCAGTAGCTGTATACTGTATTTTTTTTTTTTTTTTTTTTTTTTTTCTATGTGATTGAGGGAGGCAAAAGGCACAACTGCCCATAGCGAGTGCCTCCCCCACAGTTGAAAGAGTGACAGGGCCAAAATCAAGGGACGTTCGAGCCAAAATGCCTGGACACACGGAGCTTGAAGCAATCCAAGTCATAGGAAGAGGGAAAGACTGATTCTGGGAGAGAGTTCCAGACATATATACATATGTCAGTAGCTGTACACTGTATATACATATGTCAGTAGCTGTATACTGTATATACATATGTCAGTAGCTGTACACTGTATATACATATGTCAGTAGCTGTATACTGTATATACATATGTCAGTAGCTGTATACTGTATATACATATGTCAGTAGCTGTATACTGTATATACATATGTCAGTAGCTGTATACTGTATATACATATGTCAGTAGCTGTACACTGTATATACATATGTCAGTAGCTGTACACTGTATATACATATGTCAGTAGCTGTATACTGTATATACATATGTCAGTAGCTGTATACTGTATATACATATGTCAGTAGCTGTATACTGTATATACATATGTCAGTAGCTGTATACTGTATATACATATGTCAGTAGCTGTATACTGTATATACATATGTCAGTAGCTGTACACTGTATATACATATGTCAGTAGCTGTATACTGTATATACATATGTCAGTAGCTGTATACTGTATATACATATGTCAGTAGCTGTACACTGTATATACATATGTCAGTAGCTGTATACTGTATATACATATGTCAGTAGCTGTATACTGTATATACATATGTCAGTAGCTGTATACTGTATATACATATGTCAGTAGCTGTATACTGTATATACATATGTCAGTAGCTGTATACTGTATATACATATGTCAGTAGCTGTACACTGTATATACATATGTCAGTAGCTGTATACTGTATATACATATGTCAGTAGCTGTATACTGTATATACATATGTCAGTAGCTGTACACTGTATATACATATGTCAGTAGCTGTATACTGTATATACATATGTCAGTAGCTGTATACTGTATATACATATGTCAGTAGCTGTACACTGTATATACATATGTCAGTAGCTGTATACTGTATATACATATGTCAGTAGCTGTATATTGTATATACATATGTCAGTAGCTGTATACTGTATATACATATGTCAGTAGCTGTACACTGTATATACATATGTCAGTAGCTGTATACTGTATATACATATGTCAGTAGCTGTATACTGTATATACATATGTCAGTAGCTGTATACTGTATATACATATGTCAGTAGCTGTATACTGTATATACATATGTCAGTAGCTGTATACTGTATATACATATGTCAGTAGCTGTACACTGTATATACATATGTCAGTAGCTGTATACTGTATATACATATGTCAGTAGCTGTATACTGTATATACATATGTCAGTAGCTGTACACTGTATATACATATGTCAGTAGCTGTATACTGTATATACATATGTCAGTAGCTGTATACTGTATATACATATGTCAGTAGCTGTACACTGTATATACATATGTCAGTAGCTGTATACTGTATATATATATGTCAGTAGCTGTATACTGTATATACATATGTCAGTAGCTGTATACTGTATATACATATGTCAGTAGCTGTACACTGTATATACATATGTCAGTAGCTGTATACTGTATATACATATGTCAGTAGCTGTATACTGTATATACATATGTCAGTAGCTGTACACTGTATATACATATGTCAGTAGCTGTATACTGTATATACATATGTCAGTAGCTGTATACTGTATATACATATGTCAGTAGCTGTACACTGTATATACATATGTCAGTAGCTGTATACTGTATATACATATGTCAGTAGCTGTATACTGTATATACATATGTCAGTAGCTGTATACTGTATATACATATGTCAGTAGCTGTATACTGTATATACATTCATCGTTGGTGTCTGTGTATTTGAGATTTAATTGTGTATTTGTGTGGGCAGGGAACCAGATTGAACCCTAAGGCCAGCACTCCCACACTTACCCTTCACAGCCAGGAAAATAGTTTAATATAAACAGAGAGAAATCCAGCTAGCTCTCACAAACACCTCCTCCTCCTAGTCATGTCACTTCACTTGACAAGCACACTGCACTCCTTTCCAATACACCAAAAACATTATTTGTTTACTTTCAACTTAAGAGGAGACACTTGTTACAGGCATCTTTGCCTTTTGTCTCTTTCATACACATATAACTAATAAAGTATGAGGAGGAACACTTCATTGACAACTTTTCGCATAGAGCTTCATCAGGCCATGTCTTTTGCCATTGGTCTGGTGAAACTCTATGCGAAATGTTGGCAATAAAGTGTTCCTCCTCATATGGTGCTTATATTAATTATGTCAAGTTCTCGTAGTTTATTTTTATCATGAAAATATTGGACACAAACCTCACCTGCAGGCAGTGGGATTCGAACGCTCGCTGCCTGAACCAAGCCACTAGAGGGAGTGTGTCTAAGTGTGTTCATACCTTAGTGTGTGTACGTGCACATGTACACATGTACGTGCAAGAGGCGTGATAGATGTCAATACCTGTCTGTTCTATCATCACGATCTATGGTGTTACCGTTTGTGTGTGTGTGGGAGGGGGTATCTCTCTCTCTCTCTCTCTCTCTCTCTCTCTCTCTCTCTCTCTCTCTCTCTCTCTCTCTCTCTCTCTCTCTCTCTCTCTCTCTCTCTCTCTCTCTCTCTCTCTCTCTCTCTCTCTCTGGTAGACAGGAACTAGTGCTAATCAATGGAGTCTCTTCTGAGAGGACTCCAGTCACTTATGGAGTTCCACAGGGTCTTTGGCCCATTTATGTTTATATTTATGTCAAGGACATCGATATTTGTCTGTTGAGTGTGATCTCCAAGTTGCAGATGACATTAAGCTTGGAGTAAATGTGAAGGACCTTAAAGGATTTGAACAGCTCAGGAGGGATTTTTTCACAGATTAGGTGAATGGTCTGAGACATCACAGATGCTACTGAACTTGGATAAGTGCAAGGTGATGCATATCGGCCAAGAGAACCCCAAGTCAAGGAATTCGCTATATGGGAATACTCCTGGAAATTTCTGACTTGGAAAAGAGTTTGGAAGTTCTGATTAGCAGTGACCTAAAGCTTTCCAAGCAGTTCATTGAAGTAGAGATGAACGATCAGAAATTATTGGGCATTATTAAGAGCCAAATTTAAGTATAGAAATAAGGAAATAATCTTCACACTTTACAACGCACTGATACGGCATCTCTTGGAGTATGCTGTTCAATTCTGGTCCCCAGCGTTCAGGAAAGATATAAAACGATTGGACAGAGTACAAGCTAGGGCTACAAAACATATTCCATCGATAAGACTGAGCTATGAGAGCTCTTGATCTTTTTTCTTTGGAACAATCTTCATTCTGAAGTTGTAAACAGCTCTTCAGCAGAGCAGTTCAAGAAGAGAGTAGATAGTATGTTGTACACTCTGTAATGAGTGTAATGCACAAAACGAGTTTTCTTTCGACTTTAACCCTTAATTAGCGGCGCGCAACATAAGTCGAGTTAAATAAAGCTGGACTATGTGGCGGCGCTCGACATATATCGTGTGGCAATTTCAGCACGTAATGTTGCTGAGAGAGAGAGACAAGTGGTGGCAGGAGAGTAGCGAGCGTATGACTGCTCCCGACCACCGCGGCGGACCTACTGACACGAATCCCACCTCCTCCCTCCCTCTCTCACTCGCTATATACGCAATTGTATGGGGAAATTGCCTAATTACATGTGTTACGACCGGGCACTCGGGTACACTAGGGCTCTTACACAGGACTCGAGTATGGCTCGCTGCCACAACGGAAACACACGATCCCAACCCCAGAGTACTGCCAGCCGAACAAAAAACGCCACTACCCTCCAGAGTTCTATCTGCTATAACGGGGTATACAAGAACTCGGTACTAGCGTTTCACACAACAGACTAATAGCAAGACGGGAGTTATCTAGTCTGGTCAACAATCAAACAAAGAAGAAAGTACTACAACACTAAAGAATAGTGTTGGCCGAAGCCGAAGTAATCCACCCTTGAACTAAGAACTTAAGAAGTCCTCCACCCTCTACTTCGGATCGGCACTATTACGTTACGTTAAACAATAGTCCTCGAGCATCAAGCAAGGAATCTTCTGATAAGTTAGATGCTTCTCGAATACTCATAAGAAGTAAGTATCGGATTTTGAACAGCAATTTAATGAATAACTCACTGGTAATTAAAGGCTTTAAATTGACATAAGAAGAATTATAAGAATAAGCAATAGGATATGGCAAACATTAAGAAGAAGTACTCCGACAATGCACTGGCAATAGCCTACTAAGATTGTGCTCGTGGGCCACTAATCTCTGAAGTAGCTAAGCGTGCCACACATGAAATCAATAGTGCTTAAACAATAATATACATAAGGAGAAGCTTCAATATTATACTGTATCTGCTGGTCGAGCAAAGTCTAGCTGGGATATCTAAGGTTAAGAGACAATGGCTGAGCAAGCGGCTCGTAGCCTAGCGAGGTCCTTAAGACTGTGCGGCCAAATTACGGTAATTGACGGGATGCTCTCTTGAGAGATCCAGATCACTAGTATCTGGTTCTCTCCTGGCGATCCTCTCAAAGTCAAGCAAATGAGATAGCACAGTGTTGGGTGGCACAGGCAAAAGCCCTCACTCGCAACACAGTGCTAAACTCCCACGGTACACAGTCAGAAAGACCACCTAGGCGTTCCACGTCTCCGTTGCAATTGTACTGGTTCAACCGCAACCTAGTACTCATAGGAAATCACAACTCAGAAACCCTATCCCAGTCTAGCATTGCCTAAACCAGCAGAAAACAGGAACATGAATAATCGCACACAGGGAAATGCATATACGAGTGCAACAAACATCAATCAATCCTATTCTAGTTAACCCTTCCAAAAATAGGCTATCTAACAGGCACTTATCTCGTGAGAACTCAAGCGATAATACTTTGGCTGACTAAATCTGCACCAAAGGGGTCATTGAGGTTATAAAGGGTCGAGAAGGGAAGAAGATAGGCTGTTCAGAGAGTAGAGAAAGTTCACATCAGTCGGAAGAATATGGATAGTTGCAAGGGATATGAGAAGTCGCTTTGCCTGATGAGTTCTGATCTAAAAATGGCGAGACCTCCCTTTTTATACTCGGCCCCGTAGCGAGCATAACGGCAATCATGACGTCACATTCTCTCTCTCAATCTGGGATCGACAAAGGATTTCCCACGCTTGAGGAGGGAGGGAGGGGGGAATTAGGCCTACCCCTCGTGGCGCGCTCACTGGTCGGTGTTACATAACTCTCTCTCTCTTCGCATCATTACATATATACAAATCCCACACACAATACCCACATCCAATGACATAAAACAGAACTCGCCGACTTAGAAGAAAACAAAACACACAATGACAACACTCACAGTACAACGGTTCACATAAACTGAGTTAGGAAACTCTACACAGACCACAGCCAAAGTTCCTGCCCTGACGATCCTAGCGAGGGTGGGGCCCGACTGGGCGTTCCGTACAGCACGCTCACACTCGACATGCGTCACACCTCCCCCAAGATTTTACTTGCTCAACCCTGAGCTAAAATCTGATATACAGAACCCCATCAAACCCCTCACACCCAGCGACCGCATGGCACTAAAACAACGCTGAGTCCATCACCAAAACACATCCTATAAAAAAAAAAACTCACATTTCACAACTCCTCCCAACAATAGTAAAAGACACAATATCATGCTCCCAGAGCGAGCTTACAGCAGCTCAGCCGTTTGATAGTTCGCGGACCACTCAAACACTACAGGCTACGACAAACCCATACAACCATCCATATCAAAAAGAAAGAGCTTTTATATGATTTTTACACCCCAATATGCTTCTTCCCGGCCGCACTATAAGGGCAGCCTATTTTCCCCTATACCAAACGCTCAACAATCCCGCCCCACGACCCAACACGCCGGGCCACAACCGCGAGCCAACAAGCACCAAGCGCAAAATACCACTCAAACCAAAGCAGGAGGCTACCCGTGTGTCAATTTACCCAGGATCATATACCCCTGAACGACCACATGCAACCTCGTTGTCACAACCGGCAATATGGCTTATGTCCAGGTTATATACCAATAACCTTAGTGACCACCTGGTCAGCCTCATATTCCGATTGTGAAACTGGTCCAAGATCTCGAGAGGGTAATGATCTGGGTAAACTACACTGACCGGACCATAGGCTGGAACATAGATCTCGAAATGCCCCAGCGCATCATTGTCCTTCTCACTTTCATTCATCAGGCTCTGACACGTTGCTGGTGCATTCTTAAGTCCGTCAGGCACAACATTGCACTGGTAGGTACTCCCGTCCACAACAAAACCACATACCTCTTTAGCACGCTCGGACAAAGTTACAAGCAACGACCACTCACGACATTCCTTATCCCTCAGATCCTTCGTCCACACGTAATCCAGCTCTGCTTGCACCATAGGCTGTCGAGCAGGATTTATACGGTAGGGAATTAAACTGAGCCTTGCACTATCTCCAGCCTGCATGTCGGATTCTACCCCGTACATCAGGCCTGGAGAAGCAACAAACATGCGAAAGTACTGCCATAGCCTAGTAAACAACTGCCTTGCACTGTCTCCACGAACAACATGCCTAGTGCCCTCCCACAACCCAGCCGAGACCGCAGCTTCTAACCTGTAGTCTCCCTCCTTCTCCACCTTCGTCCCTAGAACAGCCAGGTCATGAGAGGGACAATCAGTACCACCCGTGCAGTCACTCCCACAGTTCATTATTGCTAAGGCTTCCCCGCCGATACCGTACATGCGCACCCCCGCATTCCTTGTGACGACATCTGCCTGCGCAGCATCACCGCTTTCAGCGACATGGCCAGATACAGTCGGTCTATGGTAGGGCTGTTGCATTAGACTAGAGCAGCATTGGGAGGCTATGCGACGACCGGGCACTGCGATACCACAGCCGACCTTACCAATCTGCTCAATGTCCTCCTTTTGACCACCACCCTTGGCAGCCATGGGTCGACCCTGACCTGGCAACCATGCCAAGGCCTCGTCGCCCACCTTAAACCACCGAAACAACGAGGCTAACGGTCTTTTAACAGTCACATGACCTGCCTGCGGAACATCTCGCACCGCCCGAGTTGTGAGACTCAGGGGCTCGGCACGACCAGTGGGGTATGAACCGAGCTGGTGCTGGAGTGCTGCACACTGCTGCTCAGGCAGGTGCTCTAGCACTTCCACAGCCACCAGACTCGTGTCCCCCGCCCACGGCTCCGCCGAGACATAACAATCCCTACTCTCCTCCACCTGTGCCCTACTGCCCCCCTCTCCTTCTCCACCTTGGCCGCGGCAGACCAACGCAGGGACAGTAGGCTGCTCAGGTGGTTGCCTCACAAACTCCTCCAACAGGTTCACATGACATGCTTCCCCGTCCTCGTGTTTAATCTCGACAGCACCATTACCACACTTCTGAACTTCCGGATCCTCCAACTGCAGTTTACAAATATCTGAGGGAACCAACTTGTCTAGATGCTTCCGAAGCAACCCAAGTCCTTCCCCAATATCAAACTGAGCAACCCTTTCTTCTCTCCGTGTGCAACGTTGCTGCCTCGGAGTCTCTTCCTGCCCTACCTCCTCACTAGCTGTGACAGGTCCTGGGGCCTCTCCAGACTCCAACATAGGTGCCAATACTAAATCACCCAGGAGAGCCGCCGAGTCAAAACTCTTAAAACCAACTCCAGCTTTAGCCTCCTCCTGTTGATCGTTCCTCTGCTGGTCTGAAGACGGAGGACTAGGCTGTGACACTTTAGCTGCCCGAGCTCGGGTGACAGCACACGCCATGGGTTCTGCCTGGCACCGCTCGACACACTCTTGCTCTTCCCTACTCACGTCGGCCGTCCTCTCGGCAACGACTAAGGGTAGAACCTCAGAAGCGGGCATTGCAAAGTCGTTGCCGAGAAGAAGGTCGACGCCCTCCACTGGCAGTTTCTCCACAATCCCGACATCCAATTCACGTGTCACACCATCCACCTCCAACTCCAACCGCACCAGCGGGTATGACCGAGTTGCATTAATACCCTGCACCACTACCACCCGAGCCACATTTATAGGGTAGCCAGTCAAGTTATTCATCAGAGTCTGGGAAGCACCTGTATCACGCAAGACCTCTACTCCATGCTTGCGCCCCGCCCACATCACGCAACCCCGTCCTCTATGGTCGCAAAAAACATCCTGAGCAGGGTTCGAGCCTCCCAGGTGCTTCTGCATTGGCTGTGCCTCAGCCTCTGACGAACTGCCCCGGGCAAACTCAGAAAACTTCGGAGACACACCAATGTTGCAGGCCAAAGACACAGCTGCTGTAGGTGGTTTGCTAGGACAGACTCTTGCAAAGTGCCCCTTTTCATGACAATGATAACACTCCAACTCCCCTCTGGGCTTCCCTTGGTACTGGGAAGGGCCCGGCCCCTTCTTAAATGGGACGGTGCTAGTCTTGTGGTCAGTCTTGGTATCATAGCTCTTGTACTTGTTTGCATAATGTATATCACTAACTTGGGGGGGTGGGGCATCACGCCCCTTGTTACCTGCCTCACTACGCTGGGCAGACCCGCACCCACGAATTAGTGATAGCCGGAGGTCAGCCATCTCAGCTGCCTCCTGTAGAGTTTTAGGGTTCTTTTCTTTAATAGTTAAAGTCATATCTGCACCAGTACACTTATAAAACTGCTCGAGCAGAAACAGCTCAGTCAACTGTTCGGCCGTCTCAGCTTTCTCAGAACGTGTCCAGTTAGCAAGTGCATCTTTTAAGTCCCGGGCATGTTCAAGAAAGGTCGCCTCCCTAGTCTTCGTAACACCCCGAAACTTCAATCGATATGTTTCTGGTTGCAACTCGTATGCCCGTAGGACAGCTCTCTTCAATACTGGGTAGTCAATGCAAGACTCTAAAGGCAGTGCATCATAAGCCTTCAGACCCTTACCCGTAAGTCTTGAGGAGACCAGAGCTGCCCACTTCTCTTCAGGCCAATTATGCTCCCTACACTTCTTCTCAAAACGATTAAAAAATTCTGTGACTTCAGTTTCACTAAATGCCGGCACCAACTTGACTAAGTGGGACAAGGACTGTTCTCTTACTTGGCCCTCACGGCCCATCCGAATCCCTGTCGACTCTGCACGAGTCTTATCTAAATCTATTTGAGCACAATATTTCTCTGAGTCGTACCTAAGCTCAGCCTCGTGCCTCCTAACCTCAATCTCATGCCTCCTAGTCTCATTCTCCTGCTTCCTAACCTCAGTCTCATACCTCCTAGACTCATTCTCCATCTCCTGCTTCCTAGCCTCATTCTCCATCTCCTGCTTCCTAGCCTCATTCTCCATTTTAGCAAGCTCGAGTTTAAATATCATCTCAGGAGACAGGCCGGAAGAGGGAGCTGCCACTACTGAAGGAGGGGGGGCAAGAACTGGGGAACCACCATACACACCGCCCGAGGGCACTCCAATCTTCCAATGCTCATCCCTCTGTGGGAGAGTGCTAACCTCCGGCAACTGAGTGGACGGCACTGTGGGAGTCGAGTGAGAGGGGATCTGGGGAGGAACCCCCCCAAACGCCCTCTCCTCCGAAACCCCATGTCGCCCACGCAACACCCAGGAAATCAGCTCCCCCTTGGACATCCCTCCTACATTGGATAGACCCAAAACCTTGGCTATCAGGTGCAAGCCATAAACATTCACCCCAGTCAGCCTCTCCTCCGTCACGTGGTACCGCTTACTCACAAAAAGTCTAGCATCCTCCTCACTAGTTACTAACGGCACCTCCTCACTTAGCATCTCTCGCTCCTCGTCAGTACTAGGGCCCGACATACTGAAGTTCACCAAAAAATTCTCGAGACAAAAGTGTTAAACTCCCTTATGCAAGCACTAATTACTAAATTAACTGGAGTCTCTTAAATGCTCTCCTAATTGCCTTACAAAAAAAAAATATTCTTCAATATGTACGCTAAAGTACGAACAAACAAATGTTGTACAACTCTGCAAAAAATTATACTGTTCACAAAATCCTAAGCAAGGTCGCCATTTGTTACGACCGGGCACTCGGGTACACTAGGGCTCTTACACAGGACTCGAGTATGGCTCGCTGCCACAACGGAAACACACGATCCCAACCCCAGAGTACTGCCAGCCGAACAAAAAACGCCACTACCCTCCAGAGTTCTATCTGCTATAACGGGGTATACAAGAACTCGGTACTAGCGTTTCACACAACAGACTAATAGCAAGACGGGAGTTATCTAGTCTGGTCAACAATCAAACAAAGAAGAAAGTACTACAACACTAAAGAATAGTGTTGGCCGAAGCCGAAGTAATCCACCCTTGAACTAAGAACTTAAGAAGTCCTCCACCCTCTACTTCGGATCGGCACTATTACGTTACGTTAAACAATAGTCCTCGAGCATCAAGCAAGGAATCTTCTGATAAGTTAGATGCTTCTCGAATACTCATAAGAAGTAAGTATCGGATTTTGAACAGCAATTTAATGAATAACTCACTGGTAATTAAAGGCTTTAAATTGACATAAGAAGAATTATAAGAATAAGCAATAGGATATGGCAAACATTAAGAAGAAGTACTCCGACAATGCACTGGCAATAGCCTACTAAGATTGTGCTCGTGGGCCACTAATCTCTGAAGTAGCTAAGCGTGCCACACATGAAATCAATAGTGCTTAAACAATAATATACATAAGGAGAAGCTTCAATATTATACTGTATCTGCTGGTCGAGCAAAGTCTAGCTGGGATATCTAAGGTTAAGAGACAATGGCTGAGCAAGCGGCTCGTAGCCTAGCGAGGTCCTTAAGACTCTGCGGCCAAATTACGGTAATTGACGGGATGCTCTCTTGAGAGATCCAGATCACTAGTATCTGGTTCTCTCCTGGCGATCCTCTCAAAGTCAAGCAAATGAGATAGCACAGTGTTGGGTGGCACAGGCAAAAGCCCTCACTCGCAACACAGTGCTAAACTCCCACGGTACACAGTCAGAAAGACCACCTAGGCGTTCCACGTCTCCGTTGCAATTGTACTGGTTCAACCGCAACCTAGTACTCATAGGAAATCACAACTCAGAAACCCTATCCCAGTCTAGCATTGCCTAAACCAGCAGAAAACAGGAACATGAATAATCGCACACAGGGAAATGCATATACGAGTGCAACAAACATCAATCAATCCTATTCTAGTTAACCCTTCCAAAAATAGGCTATCTAACAGGCACTTATCTCGTGAGAACTCAAGCGATAATACTTTGGCTGACTAAATCTGCACCAAAGGGGTCATTGAGGTTATAAAGGGTCGAGAAGGGAAGAAGATAGGCTGTTCAGAGAGTAGAGAAAGTTCACATCAGTCGGAAGAATATGGATAGTTGCAAGGGATATGAGAAGTCGCTTTGCCTGATGAGTTCTGATCTAAAAATGGCGAGACCTCCCTTTTTATACTCGGCCCCGTAGCGAGCATAACGGCAATCATGACGTCACATTCTCTCTCTCAATCTGGGATCGACAAAGGATTTCCCACGCTTGAGGAGGGAGGGAGGGGGGAATTAGGCCTACCCCTCGTGGCGCGCTCACTGGTCGGTGTTACATAACTCTCTCTCTCTTCGCATCATTACATATATACAAATCCCACACACAATACCCACATCCAATGACATAAAACAGAACTCGCCGACTTAGAAGAAAACAAAACACACAATGACAACACTCACAGTACAACGGTTCACATAAACTGAGTTAGGAAACTCTACACAGACCACAGCCAAAGTTCCTGCCCTGACGATCCTAGCGAGGGTGGGGCCCGACTGGGCGTTCCGTACAGCACGCTCACACTCGACATGCGTCACACATGCTTTTTGCACTCGCGTTGCACGGTTATTGCAAGAAAACTAGCCATCATAAAAGGATCGTTATGGTGTCATTCGAAAGCTCTGTTTATGCCCTTTCAGGGATAGATACTTGTTTTACGTTCTGGGTCTTATTTAGGCATGAAAATGATCACGTAAACAGCCCTATTTTGGCTAAAAACACGCCGCTGGGCGGTACATATAAATAAACCGCATAGGCCGCTCGTAAGGTGTTAAGTATCTCCCCGGAATGGACCGCAAGATCTTTGAGATACTAACTATTCCTTGTAACTCCTTGTAACTTTCGTGATATATTTTCTCCCCCCTCTCCGTTCTAAGAGAGTCTGGGAAAGTTTTGCTTTTTCCAGAACGGTTCTCCTACTCTTCCTCATTTATTTTTCTCACTAGCAAAGGTGTTTTTTTCTCCTTTCTTTCTATCTTTCTCCCAACCCCCTCTTTCTCACTCACACACACACACACACTCACTCACTCACTCACACACACACACACACACACACACACACACACACACACACACACACACACACACACACACACACACACACACTCACTCACTCACTCACTCACTCACTCACTCACTCACTCTCTCTCTCTCATGCTCAAACTCATTTTCCTTTCTTCACGATGTACAGTTTTTCTTTCAGGTTTAGCCTATATATTTCGTGGAAGAATTTTGTTCACGCCTTACTCCTATTTTACTTTTACAAACAATGGGGTAAGATTCTTGGCGGCTTCTCTTACCAATCTTGCATATATTTAAAACGCTTGTTGAAATCACTTACTACTTGTAATTTGACCCATTCAGTACCGGTGACGTCCCTTTTTCTTTTATTCTGGCAACTATTAGACGATTTTTGTTCAGCTTAGGAAGGGCGTCCACCCATTAAGAGGTTACAGACTATCTCAGTTAATCCTTTTAGCTACCTTATATCCTTGTTTGTTATGATTTCTTTGTTCTATTAACCACTTCTGTACCGGCGACGTCCTTTTAACTTTAATGTAGCCATACTTAGACGAGTGTGTACAGTTTAAGATGGAACTGTGGTAGAAAAAAAGGGTTAAGTGAGATAGTTCGAAGCCTGTTAATTGCTGTAGGCCCTTTTTGAACTGAACATAAATGGTTTAATTATAGCTAGAATACGTTACAAGGACGGCACCGGTACAGACAGGGTTAAGGGGCGTCACCTGCTTTTGTTTTTATCTATCTCTCCTTTTCTCTCTTTCCCTGGCTTGTATCCCTTTGGCCCCATTCAGCCAACTGTTTTAAGACGTTTATCCCATCCAGGTGTCGATTTTTTCCTGGCGAGCGATAGCCAGCCAGAATTGTATGGAGAAATCCGGCTCCGCCGGAGAAATTTACATATTTAGCTTGCTGTCAAAACAAAAATATATATATGCTGGCTCGCTACCGCTCGCCAGGAAAATATTGACACCTGGATGGGGGTAAACGTCTTAAAACAGTAGGCTGAATGGGGCCGAATGGATACAAGCCAAAGCAAGAGGGAGGGAAAGAGAAAAAAATGCGAGGTGGGCTCCCTTAAGGGGAGATATTTAGTTTGTTCCCTATATTTCCATCAAGCTTACGATTACACCCCCTAGACCCCCTTTCAAGATAAATTTGTACATTTTTCGGTAGAAAAATGTCCTGGCCGAAGGCCCGTTCCTCTTAAATTACAGGCTCGCTATCGCTCGCCAGGAAAAAATCGACACCTAAATGGCACGAAAGATCTTAAAATTGACAGAAATGGGGTGAAAGTTCTTAAAATCGCCAAAATATTGAGGCGAACGTATTAAAATCTCAAAAACTATAGATCTAAACATGAGGGAGAAAGAGGTCCATAAAAAAATCTCTCAAGTGGAAATCTCCCCTTAAAGACTGTCTCGGCATGCCTCCCACTGCTGCTATATCATAAACAAGTTGGCATCATTAGAAAGGAGAACATTCGAGTACCGTACATCATTATGCGCGGATGCCTGTATCGTTATCATGGAAGAGAAGGATAGATAGAGTTTTATCGGGAGGGATGTTTTCAGTAGTCAAACATTTTACTATCAAGGTTTTCAGCACGGTATATGGTGAGGCTATTTCTCTTTTACCATCAAGGTTTTCAGCACGGTATATGGTGAGGCTATTTCTCTTTTACCATCAAGGTTTTCAGCACGGTATATGGTGAGGCTATTTCTCTTTTACTATCAAGGTTTTCAGCACGGTATATGGTGAGGCTATTTCTCTTTTACCATCAAGGTTTTCAGCACGGTATATGGTGAGGCTATTTCTCTTTTACCATCAAGGTTTTCAGCACGGTATATGGTGAGGCTATTTCTCTTTTACCATCAAGGTTTTCAGCACGGTATATGGTGAGGCTATTTCTCTTTTACTATCAAGGTTTTCAGCACGGTATATGGCGAGGCTATTTCCCTTTCAGCACGGTATAGGGTGAGGCTATTTCTCTTTTACCATCAAGGTTTTCAGCACGGTATATGGTGAGGCTATTTCTCTTTTACTATCAAGGTTTTCAGCACGGTATATGGCGAGGCTATTTCCCTTTCAGCACGGTATATGGTGAGGCTATTTCTCTTTTACCATCAAGGTTTTCAGCACGGTATATGGTGAGGCTATTTCTCTTTTACCATCAAGGTTTTCAGCACGGTATATGGTGAGGCTATTTCTCTTTTACCATCAAGGTTTTCAGCACGGTATATGGTGAGGCTATTTCTCTTTTACCATCAAGGTTTTCAGCACGGTATATGGTGAGGCTATTTCTCTTTTACTATCAAGGTTTTCAGCACGGTATATGGCGAGGCTATTTCCCTTTCAGCACGGTATATGGCGAGGCTATTTCTCTTTTACTATCAAGGTTTTCAGCATGGTATATGGCGAGGCTATTTCCCTTTCAGCACGGTATATGGTGAGGCTATTTCTCTTTTACTATCAAGGTTTTCAGCACGGTATATGGCGAGGCTATTTCCCTTTCAGCACGGTATATGGTGAGGCTATTTCTCTTTTACCATCAAGGTTTTCAGCACGGTATATGGTGAGGCTATTTCTCTTTTACCATCAAGGTTTTCAGCACGGTATATGGCGAGGCTATTTCCCTTTCAGCACGGTATATGGCGAGGCTATTTCCCTTTTATTCTGGCTATCACTATGCAAGTTTATTCAATTTAGCAAGTACCTATGGCAGTGAGATCCCTCACGGTCCTTCTTAAGCTGAGTAAAATCGTCTAATTTTTGCTATAATGAAAACTATACACAATCTATCATTATCTTGTAGGGCTTAAGTTTATTATTATATATCTATTTGTTTCTGTTTGAGTCAGTAATACTGACTTTTGTTCTCGAAAAGAATGTAGACATTATAATTTACAAAACGACTATAATGGATTCGACGGTGTTCTCTTCTAATCTTACTATATACAGTATATACTGTACAGTGCAGCATATATATATATATATATATATATATATATATATATATATATATATATATATATATATATATATATATATATATATATATATACATTATATATATATATATATATACGGTATATATATGACAATTCTGGAAATATTTATCCCTAATGTAGTATAACTAACTGGCAGAGCTGGACCACTAACCTCTATAACTGAAAAACTACTACAGTAATCGAGCTAATATTTATACCATTTGTGAAGAGTCAGCCAGGGAATAGGTGTAAAATGTTTACAGCCCATTGACTCGAGCCCTTTTATAGTCTATAGTGTTATATGAAATATACAGTAGGCCTATATATAAGTACCAGTAGGCTTACAGAAGCTTTCTTATGCTTCTTGCTATGGGTCCTTCTTAAGCCTGTATATAGTCGTCTAGTGGAAAACTTAATACATAACAAATAAATATGTAAACAAATAACAAATGAAGCTTAACAAATACCGAAATACATAATTATTCACACACCAAATGTTCTCCAAGACAGACTTATATAAAGGCTGGATATGATATATGAATACTGTCTCCCCCATCTGTCCCTGCTGTCGGTCTTGGATGGGGGTATAGTATTTCTTCGGCCTTTGTGATGGCCGGGAAGACGAGGAGAATCATTATGGGTAGAGCGGCGGACTTTTTGATGACGTCTGCCTTGTGAGTGTGTGTGTGTGTGTGTGTGTGTGGGTTGGTGGGTGGGGGATAACGATTAACCCCTCCAATCCCAGCGACGGCTACTAGCCGTCAGTAGATAAGTCACTCCCAGTCCCAGCGACGGCTAGAAGCCGTCAGTAATGTACTTTCTTTGTAACTGCCTGTACAAGGCTGTACCTGGTACCACGACCGTTTGAGCACTGCCCTCGATATGGCAACACTTCTCAGCTTATATAAGACCCACTGAAGGGTTGGAGAGCCACAACACCAAGGGCCTGGAGTTCTCGAAAGGGGGCTTCGGTCCTGTTCTCGATTAAGGAAGACGTCTGGGGTTCCCGAGCAGGAAAACCTCTGGGTTTATATTTCCAGTATACATGGGGGTATAAACTTGGGGGTCTCGGGGACTCCAGTACCGTCTTCCTGACTTTCAGGTGGGCTTAATAATCCTCTTGGGTTGATAGCCTCTAAAGTCTTATTTTAACTAAAGGGAGAGCCAGTCTTGCTTCATCTCTTGAGGTGGAAAGTTGTTCTATCTTGCCATTTTGGCCACAGTGCTTGGGTCTGCAGGGGACTTGTATTACTGTATCCTACAGTAGAGTACAGGTTAAGGATTGCATTTTGTTCATTTTAGTGTTATATAATTATATTTATTTGTTTATATATTGTATTATTATTACTATAATAATTATTATTATTATTATTATTATTATTATTATTATTATTACTATTATTATACAATAAATACACGACAAGACTATCGGGGAATGGGGGGAGGGGGGCTAAGTCATTTGACAATTCTTGGAGATTTATGGACTGGAGAGGATACTGTTAAATCATATAATAGGATTTTATTTTTCCTCTTTTTCTCTTTCTCTCTTTTACTTTTTTATTATTTTATTATATATATTTTGTTTCCATCATTCTTTCTGGTACTTTTGCTTTCTCTTTTGCTGTTCTTCATTCTCATTTATCTCTATTTAATGTTTAAGTCTTCTGTTTTGCCTTTCTTGTCTTTGCTATTGATTATGTTATCCATTATTTTTCTGGTTCTTTTTTTTTCTTCTTCTCCCGCTACTCTTCGTTATATTGTATCTCTATTGAAAGTTGGAGTCTTGTTTTTGCTTTTTGCATATTGTTTTGACTTCTTTGTTTATCTATGTTATATTCTAATTTGTTTTCTTCTTACTGTATTTTTCTCGCTTGTTCCCTTTCGCTCGCCTTTTCCTCTATAGTGTGCGTGACGGGATTTTTGTGTATATGCTCCTCTCTCTCTCTCTCTCTCTCTCTCTCTCTCTCTCTCTCTCTCTCTCTCTCTCTCTCTCTCTCCCCCTCCTTCCCGTTGAGTCAGTCAGCTGGGGTCACTTCTCTCTATAAAAATCGTATGAGACACGGACTCGCCGGTAGAATACGGAATTTCTGTGGACGTTAGAGTATTTACGAGCCGAGAGTTGAAAAATGTAAGATCAAGGCGACTTATATAAACTGGTGGAATAGTCTGAGGCATGAGGGGGGAAGAGTCTGATGGTATTCACTTAAGTATATGACATGTTTATTTAATTTTGTATTTGTTTTACTTTTTCTTTAAATAACTGACGTCGAAAGAACTTGTGAAAATAAATGGGTTTTAACATCGGTAGTTTTGGTGTGGATGGTGTAAACGAGAGTGGAGAAAGACTGAAAACTGTATGTGAAGAGTGCAGATTGAGTGTAGGTAATACGTTCTTCAAAAAAAGACGTATACACAAGTACACCTGGCATAGACTTGTGAGGGGAGAGATTGTAGAGAGGGCATTGATGGATTATGTCCTGGTGACAAGGGAAAGATTGTGTAGACTGCTGGATGTGAATGTGATGAGAGGTGAGGCGGAGGGTATGTCAGATCATTACCTGGTGGAGGGAAAGCTAAGAGTTAAGAGTTACAGGAGAATAAGAGACAAGCGTGAAGTAAGAGAGGTAATAAAAGTTAGTGAGTTAGAGAAGAGTGAAAAAGAGAGGGAGTACAAGGAAAGACTAAATGAAAAGTGGATGGAAGTGAGAGAGATGGAAGAGAGAGAAGTATAGGTTGAATGGCAACAGTTTAAGGAAGGAGTGAAAGCAAGTGCAGAGGTAGTATGCGGCAAAAGGAAAGTAGGAGGCAGAGGTATCAGGAAGGGAAGCGAGTGGTGGAATGATACGGTGAGAAAGGCAGTTGAGGAGAAGAGACAGTGTATTGAGAGGGTTTTACAGGATGGTAGTGTTGAGGTATGGGAGAGGTACAAGGAGAAAAGGAGAGGCAAACCGGAAAATTAGAGAAGCGAAAAAAAGATGCAAACGAAAGGTGGGGTCTAAGGTTGAGTGAGAATTTTGAAGAACGAAAGAAGATGTTCTGGAAGGAGGTAAATAAAGTAAGGAAAGGAGGAAAAAAAGAGGGAAGAGTCAGTGAAAGATGCACATGGAGAATTACTAGTGGAACCAGTTGAAGTGAGGAAAAGATATGCTGAGTATTTTTAATCTTTGTTAAATACAAGAGATGGAAGAGAAGCAGTGATTGAAGCAGAGGTGGATGGAGATAGGTTACCCAGGCCACCCAGGTGGCAGGGAATGATTGAAAGGATTGAGGAAAATGAGGTGAAAGAAGCAGTGAAACAAATGAGAGCGGGAAAAACAGAAGGTTTGGATGGTATTGCTGTGGAGTGTATAAAGAAGGGTGGAGATGTGATAATAGATTGGTTGGTGAGACTTTTCAATGTGTGCTTTGCTGTGTCAATGGTACCAATAGACTGGAAGAGTGCATGTATTGTGCCGTTGTACAAGGGGAAGGGAGATCGGCAGGAGTGTTCAAGTTATAGAGGTATTAGTATTTGTTAGTAGTCTTGGCAAATCCAACGTCAAGGCTATTAACCTAATTGCAATGACGACTTGTCTATTTTGACTGCTATGTCGTCATTCCAACCGCGGTTAAAAAGAAAACGTCTAGAGTCTACTCCTTATCTTGCTCTAGGAGACGTTGTACATTAACCAAAACTACCACCGAAGGTGAAAAAAGCATAGAAGAGAAGAAAAAGGGGTTTACCTTAGTTACCGCTTAAGGCCCATCCCGTGTTCCGTCATGTGCAGATCCCTGTCGAACGTGCGCATGAGCGACCCTCTCTTGTCATCATTTTTTCACGCGCTCCATTGAATGAAGTCGCTTTTGTTGTGCTCCTTTAATTCACCCTGTTTAGATTTGTTTCGGCTTATCTGGCCTTCTTTTTTGTTAGACAGATGTTACGTGATCTAGGGCACACGTAAATGGGCTCCTAAGTGTGTATAATGGAGACGCGTGTGGAAATAGCCTACCGAAGGTACGGGGGCGCCTGGCGTTCCTCGTATATGTTTTTCATTCTTTCTCTTTTCATATTCTTTTTTCCTGTTAGTCTGGGCATAGTTTAGCTTTTAGCTTAATTTAGCCTAGCTCGTTTTCTCATTCAGGACTTGCTATGCCCCTATGAGTTTTCATTTTTTCATAGCCTAGGTGTACCGTTGGTAAACAATCTGAGATTTCGTTGGTGGCGGTGCTGTTTGTAGAGTTTGTGTCGGCCGCATTATTAGCGTTATTCCCGAGTCCCCCCCCTTTCGAGTCCTTCACTGTGTCTCAAGGGCCTGGGCGACAGGTGGTTCGTGATACTCCAGGGGTACCCCACGGGGGCCCCTCTTTCACACCACAGAGTTTTTCGCCCCTGACACATTCTCTGCTCACGGCTAGGCCACCCTTTTTCTCACCAGTTTCATTTACTGGTTTTTGTTTTCTCTTCCTGTTTCACCTCCATCCTTTCATAGTCTTTTGCCCAATCCAGGGGTACCTCACGGGGGCCCCTGTTTGTGCAAAACCACCCTCCCTGCCACTTCTCCTCATGGGCTTTGCTCTATCTCTGTGGGTTGGGTGGTTCCTGGGGGATGTGCCTCCTCTCCCCTGGTGTGTCTTCCTTGCCTCTCCCTTTACCGGTTGAGTCAGGATAAATTCAAGGAAGACACTGCTCAGCTTGATGTCCATCATTGCTTGGAGTTCATAAGGAGATGACGCATTTTTTGTGGCCTTTTTGGTATTCCCTAGACGCTCCTCTCGCTTTTTTCGGCGCCGGACCATCTCGGCCGGTCCCGCAAATTTGCGGGAGCTTGATTCGGTCCTCTGGGACATTTCGGCTCCCCGCAAATTTGCGGAGATCGTTGGGGGGTCCCGCAAAATTGCGGGAGGGTGGTGTCGGTACGGTTATGCCTCCATTGGCCCGCAAATTTGCGGTAATAGTTGGCTTTCACTATTGACTTTTTTTATGTCATCTTGTTGCCTGGTACTATATTGGTGTATGCACTTTACTGGTGTTATAGGCCCTGCATGTAAGATGTTGAGTGGTGGTTAACACTTTCTCCATCTTTGCAGGTTCTGCTAGTGCTCTTCCGCCTCGGCCGCCCTCCTCACCTACCTCTGTGCTCCCAGTTTAGGGTGAGTACGGATACCTGTTTGCATGTGTGTTCCTGTTTCCCCATGCTCCTTCCCTGGTTCTTCTTGGACATTCTCTCCACTTACTCCTTCGACGTGCTGATTATGGTGTGTGTTCTTCTAGTGCAGGTAGGCTGCCTTGCTTTCGCCTTGGTTGTCGCTCCCCGTGCTTGGAGAGCCACAAGTCCTGCTTGCGCCACTCGCTCTGTGTGTCCTCTACGGCCTACCTCCCTGCTCTGTGTGGCACGTGTCTGGCCCTGGTGGTTGTGCTGCTCCATGGCCCTGGTTCCTCGGCGGCGGCTGTGGCCTCTGCTTCCCTTCCGTCGGTGTGGACGATGGTCTCCCGCCACATTAGGACTGTGGGCCACCGTTCCCCGGCCTTTGTTGCCGACCGGATCCGCGTCGCCCTGGGTATCCCTGACCCGACTGAAGGCCGTTCACCTGGCCCTCTCCCTGCTCGGGCCCTCTCCCCTGGGTCCCGCAGCCGGTCGTCCCATCGTCGGGGGGTTCCCCGGCTCCGTCCACGCTCTCGCTCGCCTCGTCGTCCTCCTGATCGCCTTGACGACGCCCATCGCCCTCGTCATGGTTCTCGCCCTGAGGCCGGGGTTAGCGGCTCTGCCCCTGTGCGCCCTCCCCTGGCCTCTACGGCTAGGGGCTCTACTCCCTTCCGCCCGCTTCCCCAGCCCAGACGACTTCCTCTTACGTTGTCCTCTCCGCGCGCGGTTGTTCATGCTGTAGCTGGCCCTCTGCTCCCTCCTCCTACACTGTCCAGGAGGGTCCGCCTGGATGTCGTTGCTTCTCCTACTTCACCTGCTTCAGTGCCTATTCTTCCTTCACGGTCTCGTCCTACGGTGGTGGTCCCTCCCTCCTCCGCCTCGGTGTCGGGCCGCCCTGTTATCTCAGCCCCGGGGATCCTTGCTCTGTTTCCCCCCGCGGCTCCTTCTGGCCTCCTTTCACCCGGCCAGCCTTCCCACTCCCGTCGTCCTGCTCCTCCTCATTCTTCTCTTCCTGACCTTCACTTACCGTCTCGCCAGGGGGGTACCCCTCCTCTTGCCTCGGTGGGGTTTCGCGAGGTTTCGGGGTCCCCTTTCTCAGGAGCTGACGTGTCGCTGGAAGAGGGGAATGGTGCTGTTTCCCCCTCGGCCGTTCGTGATCGGGGACGAGTCCCTCAACGGCGACACAACCGTCGTCGCTCGCCTTCCTTGGGCCGCGACGCTGCTGGTTCGTGTCGTGGGTCTCGCTCCCGCTCACGCTCGCCCCTGCGGGCCGACCAATCTGGGGGGGGGGGTCGCCTCTCTCGGATCGATTGTCGGATATGCAGGGCTGGGTTGTGTCACGCTTCGACGGGCGCTTGGAGTCGATGGGAGACTCCCTCTTCTCGCCCTTCTTGGCGGTGACTCACCCTCAGCGCCTCACCCTACCTACCCCTGCTACGGTCCCCCTCCCTTCTGCAGGCCTACGCTCTGGTCAGACTTCAGCCGCCCTGACATCCTTCCGGCTGTTCAGTCCCTGGCTGTGTTGACGGGTCTGTCCTCCTATGGGACAGGTTTGTGCGACGCCGGTACGCCTGGCTTAGCCATCATGCTCGGTCACCTTCTCCCATTGGAGGCCTGGTTTGCTGAGGCCTTCGACTTCACACACCGATCCGTCGACGGCTCTCCTTCCGTCCCTCCCCCGGAGTCATCACTGATTTTGCCTCCTCTTGTGTCTGTCGGCGGGTTGGACGGCGCGTTCTGGTCCTGGATGAGCGCGCCCGTTCTTGAACTTTGTTCTATTGCTACCCCGTTCTTCTCTCACCCGGATCAGCCCTCTGTCGCCAAGGTTTTTCCCTTGCGACAGCGGGTGACGGACTTATTGTCTTGTCTTTAGGTTCCCTCCAGACGTCTGTTCATCACCTGCGGCTTTTCGAGGCGTCTGCGCCAGGCGATCTTCGTGAGGGTTTGGACCGCGTTCAGCGGATCCACCTTCGGCTCGCGGTGTCTTTGGTTCCCGAGCTGAAGGCGGTTTTGTGCGCGGCAACTCGGCAACGCCCGACGGTACGGTCTTCGTTCTGCCGGCCGGCCCCCTTGGTTATTCGTCAGGGTTTGTTGTACTCTGCGCTATATACGTCGGTTTTTTTTAAGCAGGATGCTTGGGAATGCTACGCTTCTCTGTCGGCGGCCCCTGCTTCCGACACGCGATGCCGCGCTGTGTCATTGCGGACCCTGCTTACGTCACGCACCAACGCGCTGTGCCGCGCGCGGGGTCTTCTCAGTCCCGTCCTTCTGCCGGTCCTCTTCGGGGTGCTGCTGCAAGTGCTGCCGCCTTGCACGGGCGCAGGACTGGGACGTTGCAGGCCAGTGCGTTGGTTCCGCCTCGCACTTCTGTTCTTGCCCCTTTCATCCCCTCCGTGTCGGGGCTGGCCGGCCTTCCACTTCCGGCCGCCCTTCGAAGGGGTCAGCCCCGTGCCGGCCTGGGGTTGGGGGGGCCCGCCCTTTTCGACGAGGTTGGGGGGGCGGGGGTAGAGGAGGTCAACGTGGCGCTCATGCCCGCACGGCCCGTACCGGGGGTACCTCCACGTCAACACAATGTGTAGTTCTCTGGGTCGGCCTCCTTGTTCTCCTTCTCGCCTGGCCGACCGGGTCGCTCCCCTCCTCTCGGGTGCTCCCTCGGGTTGTTTTCGGCCTTGCGCCCCTCGGTAGCCGCGAGGTACGTTGGGGGCGGCGGGTTGCGCGGAGGGGTCTCACCTGGAGGTGGACGTCCAGACCCCCACTCCGCTCTTGTCACCGACGCCGGCCCATCTCTTCAGAGGTGGCCCACGTGTTCACTTCCATGCCCGAGCTGGGTAGCGTCGAGGGAGTTGACCGCCGGTCACCCGGTTTTCCTCTCCCGTGTCTTTCTGGTACCGTCGACGAACTGTGACGCGATGTGACCAGTGGTGGATCTGTCGGCCCTCAACGGGCACTTCGTGCACACACGGTTTCGGATGCTGCCGGTACCCCTGGTACGCCTGGCCCTGTGCCCTCTGTCGTGGGTAGTGTTGCTGGCCCTCCAGGATGCGTCTTGGCTCGTTCTTCTCCATCCTCGCTTCCAGCGATTCTTGGCCGTTCGGACTTCCGATCGTGTGTTCCTGTTCGACGGCCTTCCCTTCGGTCTCCACATCGCGCCGCAGATCTTCTCCGCACTGGTGGGGCAGGCTCTGGGTCCTCTCCTCAGGAGCGGGCTCCAGATCCTGTTTTCCTTGGCCGATTGGTTGGTAGTTTCCGACGCCCTAGGACTGTGCATTGGCGACGCCCTCACAGTCGTTCGCAACATCGCACGGTTAGGGTTCCCCTTCGATGTTCCCAAGTCACGCTTGACCCCGTCGCGTGTCGTGCCATGGGTCGGTCTCGCATGGGTTTTGTCCGGCGCTACGGTGACCCGGGGTCTGCCGGCCGCGGTGCACCTTCGGTGGACGGTCTTCGCCGTGTTGCACTCGGTCTCCCTCCCGGGGTGGCTCTGGGACTCGTTCGTGGGTTCGCTGCATTGGGCCGCTCTGCCCCTTCCCTTAGGGAGCCTCTGGCTATGCCGCCTCCTCCTCATGGGCACCGCGGTGTTTCCGTTGCCCCTATGGATCGGCTCCTGCCGCTCCCGCGTACCGTTCGCCGACGCTTCGGTCGCTGGGTTGCTCGGGGCTCGCTCTCTGCGGCTGTGCCCTGGACCGCCCCCCCCGCCGACGGTCTGGGTAGCCACAGATACGTCGAGCGAGGTTGGGTGTGGTTCCCAATCGAACCTGGGACGTCCACTTCCCGGCAGATGGGTGGGTCTCCCTCCTCTTACCCGTCTATGCCCTCGGACTGTTGGTTCCTTTGTTCTTCCTGCGGGACCACGCGCTGGCCCTTCGGGGTAAGTCGGTGGCCTTCGGGTTGGACACTCAGACAAGCTGTCCCCTGTTTCCTTATGCGGGGGTCCTCCAGGTCGTTGACTCTATTGGGGGTCTCGGTGGAGTTGTTCTTCCTCGCGGACCGACACCCCTTCTCCTTGCATGCCTCCTCCCTGCCCGGGCCTGCCACCCTTTGGGCGGCCGCCCTGTCGAGAGGGCAGGGCGTTCTTGTAGAATGGGCGATGAAACGGACTGTGTTCGCCGACCTCGCGGCTTCCTGAGGTGTTCCGGAGGTCGCCTTGTTCGCATCGGGGGTGCCGCGCCAGTTGCCTCTGGACCTCTCCCTCCAGCCTCGCGCTCCGGGGGGGGGTCCAGACGCTTTCATGGTAGCCTGGTACAGGTGGCGGTCGATATACATCTTTCTGCCACCAGACGCGCTGTTGATGTGCCCAGTCCTCGCGAAGCTGCGGCTATACCACGGCTGCGTCTGGCTCCTCGCGCCTCTGTGGCCGGCACGGACTTGGTCCGCCCGGTTGCCGCGGTGGTGCCCAAGTCCGGTCCCTCTACCTGTCTCCGGCTTCCACTTGGGCTAGGTTGGGGACCTGCGGACCTCTTTGGCCTTCGCATCGTGCTTGTTCATGAGGCACGGTGGCTCCCGGTCCCCGGCCGGGCCCTGACTGACTTCCTGCAGCGTTCCTGGCCGTCTTCTCCTTGGGGGCCTTCCGGGTCCCGCTGGAGGTCTTTTACTAGGTGGCTACAGGCCACTCGCCTGCCAGTTGGCTCTCCTTCCCTCGTCCTACGCTCCTTGTTTCACCTCTTCCGTACACGTCGCTTTCCAGTCGACGCTATACGTACCCACTTGTCTGCCGTCCGGGGGGTCTTTGGGTCCGTCGCTGGGCTGGTCGTTCCGCCACAGGAGCTAGGTTCCTTCCTGACGGCTGCCTTCCGGGATCGACCGCCTCCGCGCCAGGTCCCTCCGCAGTGGGATCTGGGGCGGGCTCTGGTCCTTCTGGCTTCACCCACGTATACAAGGGCCGCTACGCCGGTTCCGTTGCTCGGGCGTCCACTCTTCCTTGTCGCTCTGGCGACTGGGGATTGGGTGTCTGCACTAGCGGCATTGTCACGGCCCCGGGACTGCGTGCGATTCTCCCCGTCCTTGCATGGCGTCTCGTTCGCCTCCTCCCCTCCTTTTGTTACCACGCATGGGAGGGAGGCCCCCGTTTTCCAGCCTTTCGCCGTCCAGGCTTTACGGCGTGGGCATCCTCGCCATGTGTTGTGCCCGGTGTCAGCCTTGCACTCCTCTGTTGCGTCTGTGGCGCCGCCTTCGGGTACTGCTGTGTGGGTGTTTCCTCGGACAGGTGGGAGGCTCTCGCAGGTGCAGATGGGCCGCCACGTTTGTCGGACCGTTCGTGCCCGTCACCCTGTTTGTAGGGGTTCTGCGCACGATGTCAGATCCTTTGCTGCCTCCTTCCGGTTCCTGCCACGTCGATCCTTCCCTGCCATCGCCTCGGCGGTTTTGTGGTCTTCTATCAATTCCTTCATCTCCTCCTACCTCTCCGTGTCCAGTGTTCGACCCCCTCGGCCGGTGATTGCTCTCGGGGGTCGTGTTTCCTGGTGCTCTGGCGAAGATCCCTGGTCTTCCCCCCTTGTCCCTCGTTCTTTTCCTTTGTTTTATATGACAAAGGGGGGATGGGGGGGTACGGGTTTGCAACACTGGATTGCAAGTTTGGGATTATGTATTGTTCCAGTACATAAGTGTTTTTGCCACATTGAAAATTGTGTTTTGTTCTTGTGTTCAGTGTTTTTGTTGGTTTTTGAAGAAAAGGGATTTTGGGTACAGTACCTTTTTGGTTTCAGACAAGTCTATGTTTTTGCATTACTATGAATGACGGGCATGTGTTAAAACTGTTCTTTTTAGCTACTCCTCAGTTTTTCACTCTTTTATTAAACTCTCTTGTTTAATTTGTGTCTTTGTCATTCGTAATTTTGTTTTATGCATTGTTTTTTTTTGGTAGGTTGGGCTTGGATGTCCTCCTCCTATTTGTTATGCAGCCTTGACGTTGGATTTGCCAAGACTACTAACAAATTGGGAGGTTTGACGTACCTCCCAACCTACCAAATAGGAAAACCTACTATTTGGTAGTAGTCTTGGAAAATCCAACTTACATAATACCCTCCCTCACGCCGGACCCCTGCCCATCCGCGTTCTTCTGCTGACGTGAGATGTGATGACAAGAGAGGGTCGCTCATGCGCACGTTCGACAGGGATCTGCACATGACGGAACACGGGATGGGCCTTAAGCGGTAACTAAGGTAAACCCCTTTTTCTTCTCTTCTATGCTTTTTTCACCTTCGGTGGTAGTTTTGGTTAATGTACAACGTCTCCTAGAGCAAGATAAGGAGTAGACTCTAGACGTTTTCTTTTTAACCGCGGTTGGAATGACGACATAGCAGTCAAAATAGACAAGTCGTCATTGCAATTAGGTTAATAGCCTTGACGTTGGATTTTCCAAGACTGCTACCAAATAGTAGGTTTTCCTATTTGGTAGGTTGGGAGGTACGTCAAACCTCCCAGTTTAGTTCATGACAGGTTAGATATTTCTGCAGCAAATAATGTTCATACTTGTTGGGTCAACTTAAGGGTTTTGCATTGGATTTTATCAAGGAACTTCCCATAACAGATGCCAATTATACAGCAGCTCTAGACGTACTCAAGGAGAATTTTGAAGATACGGAGTTGACTCTACAGCGCCTAGTTTACAAATTGCTGGAGTTATCAGGACCAAAGCATACGTACCAGGATCTTCAGTCATTCCGGATCAGCTTGAATTGTGTTTTGAAATCACTTAGTACCCAGAAAGATCTTGATTCAGCTTCTTGGCTCTTGAACCATATTGTACAACAAAAGCTCTCTCAGAAAACCTGTGATGAATTGTACCACAGGTATAAGAAGAACTACTTCACGTATCAAGAGATAGAAGAGGGTTTAAGAGAGCTGTGCAAACACATGCAGGTTTCCAAGAAGGATAGCGGTATCAAGGAAGGAGACAACAAGGTTAAATACACAAAAGTGTCTACAACAGGGACTAAGGAAAAAGCAAAACCGTTCAAGAAGAAAGAGGTTGGTACCTATGTGACATCCATCCAGCAGAATAATCAAACTAATACAGTATCTAAAACAAAAGGTGTTTGGGAGAGAAAAAATTCCCGTCTCAATTCTCCAGTGACCCAAGAAGTAACCAGAGATATTAACCCCACACCAGGGGTAAACCAAGAAAACCGGAAGGTGTGTATGTTATGTTCAGAACAACATTCCACAGTGTATTGTAGGACTTACCCAAATCTTAAGGCTAGACTTCCACGACTCATCGAACTAGCTAAGTGTCTTGTTTGCCTTAGCACAAGACATTCTACTGAGGAATGTGCCACTAAATTAAATGTATGTTTTCGGTGCAAGACTGGTGTACATCATACCGCGTTGTGTCCCAAGATCAGTGAAGTACAACCCAAACCGACAAGTGTAAATATGACCCTGACCACTGGAAACCCAATGCATACGCCGGCAGCTACTCCTACAGCCGAGATTCAACTGATCAGAGGAAAAGAGGTTATGCCGGTCAAAGCACTCTTTGATACTGGAGCGCAAAAGACCTTCATTGCCGGAAATGTTGTCAGAGCCATGAATTTGCCAACAGTAGGAAGAGTGAACATGGCAATAACTGGATTTTTGTCAAATAAGGAAACACAAACATTTAACGTGGTTAAACCCCTGATTAAATTGGGCAAATATAAATGTAAAGTGACTGCGGTGGTTAAGGAAGACATGAACACTTCTGTGGTAAATAAGGGTTTAAAGGAAGCATCTAACTTCTTAACAAAGAAGGGTGTTCAACTAGCAGACCGAACTATAGAGTCTGACATAGTAGGTCCAATTCAACTGATCATCGGCTCCGACTATTGTGGTCGCTTCTTGCGAAAAATGACTCTGAAACACGGTATCCAGTTAATTTCTTCATCAGGTGGATATATAATCATGGGATCTCTACCCACATGTGGCCCAAGTGAATCAGACAACCGGATGGATCCAGTCTTTGTGACTCCGGCACAATCTCTGGCGGTGGCTAGAATTGGTGCAGAATTAATACCATCACAACTAGGAGACATTCTAGAAGAGCAACAAGAACCTGTTCACAAACTTTGGGAACTGGACACTGTGGGTATAGAAGCAGATCTTCCCACCCCTGAAGACATCTTAACATATAACCACTACCAAGACACAGTTGAGTATAAGGATGGCCAGTACTGGGTAGGACTTCCATGGATGATAAATGCCCCTGAATTACCAACTAACTACCGGAGTTCAAGATGTCAATCAAATAAAATGGTGGAGAGATTGCGTCAACATCCTGAACGACTGGATATTTATCATAAAATAATTCAAGAGCAGTTGGAAAATGACTTTATTGAAGAGGTCCCAGGTGAAATAAACCATAAAGAGGGTCATTACCTTCCTCATCATGCTGTAAGTAAGGACTCCAGTACTACCACCATCAGAGTGGTATTTAACTGCAGTTCTCGAGCAGCGAAGAATGAAGCAAGTCTAAACGATTGTCTCTATGTAGGACCAAATCTGACTGAAATACTGGGTGATGTACTATTAAAATTCAGGACGAAGAGATTTGGGTTTGTGGCAGATATCTCCAAAGCCTTTTTGAGAATAGGGTTAAAGGAGCAGGACCGCAAATTCACAAAGTTCCTTTGGCCTGAAGATCCTTTTCAGCCTGGTGGGCGGATAAAAGAATACCGCTTTCGGTCAGTGTTGTTTGGTTCCTGCTCTAGTCCTTTCTTGTTGTGCAGCACTTTGAGATATCATTTCCAGAAGACAGAGAAACCGGAAATGGGTCAACTGTTTTACATGGATAATCTTCAGGGCGTTGCCGACAGTGGAGAAGAGGTGATTGAAATCTACAACTTGGCAAGGCAAGAATGTAATAAAGCCAATATGCCACTACAAAGTTGGAATTCAAACTCTCATATTCTTTTGGACCAGATAAGAAGAGACTATCCTGACTATCAAATACCAGAATATCAACCAGTACTTTTTTTTTTTTTTTTTTTTTTTTTTTTAAAGACCTCCGTCTACGTATTGTGAAAAACCTGCTATCCTCCGGTAAATTGTGGGGTTGAGTGAGTGAAGGGGGGGACAGTGAATGAAGGAGGATACATGTTTTTCATAATACGTGTTGCTAGCCCCAAACGCGCGAGCAACGGTGGCTTTCAACCATCCGACACATCCCCTTTTATTTATGTGCATCACACATGTTACATACAAATAAAGTTTATGTTTTGTTTTACCCTACTGTGGAAAGACTACGGATACACCACTCCTGCCCGGGCCTCACACAGTGGCATGACCCAGTCCTGTCGAACTGAGCTCATGACGCTGGTGGCATTGCCCCGGAGGATAGCCATCCCTAGTCTTTGCTTGAGCCAGAGGGTTTCCCGGGGTTCTCCTGAAACTATTCTGATTTTACGGCCTATTTCATTCACCATCTTAAGGGTGGTAGGGCCAAAGACTCCTGAAGTTTCGAATGCCAGGGGCTCGAACTGATGATTTCTGGCGATGGCTTGATATTTTTCTCGCTTTTTATTTTCTGCTATCCGGGCGGCTTCACCTGCTTCGTCGGCGTTTCTGGCGATGTTGGTTGTGGAGAAAGTGTCAACACATGTGGCATCCCACACGAGGCACCGGCCATTCTTGTAAGGGAAAGTGGTCATCCCATCTGGCCGTTTGCCGTCTTCTCTGTGAAGTCCATGTGGTTCGAGGATTGATGCACGGTTAGCACTCTGCAGGGCCCGTTTTATGACATCATTTAGTGCAGAGTGTCTTGGCAGGCGGCCTGCGTTGTAATTACATGACAAGGCATGGTGACCTTGAGCATCCATCCCCCCACCACACTTGCAAGTGTGTGGGTGACAAACTGTCTCACCCACTCTGAGCGCGATGGCAACCCGGAGCGCTTCAGCATCCAAGTGAGTTCCAAGAGGTGGGATGGGGATGGCGTGTAACCACAAGCCACTCTCCGAACGGGCGGCTGCCTGGAGGCGTGCTTTTGCAACCTGGTCTGCATTGGTTAGGAGATTTTCTTGAGTTTTCTTCGCCGAGATGGTATCCCATGCTTTCTGCTTGCTCCTGGAGGTACCCTGAGGCTCCTCCTCTACTCCTGTACTTCCCTTCCAGGTGTTAATCGCTGCTGTTACATCCCCATTAAGTGTCATTCCGGGTTGAGAAGAAAGAATGGACACTACAAGGTCTCTAAAGCCCCTCAAGTTTCCCGATGTAAAACTCACAAAACGTACACTCTTAAGTCAGGTCTCTATGATGTTCGACCCATTGGGCATATTTAGTCCCATATCAATTAAAGGGAAGATTTTAGTTCAGGAGGCCTGGAGAGAAGCACTGAGTTGGGATACTCCATTACCTGAAAAGTATACAGAAGAGTGGAACAAATTGCAGGTGGAATAATTATGAGAAGGTACCCTCAGTCAAGTTTCCTAGAAGATGTGATCCTACCTCTGATAATGAGTGTGCTCAATTGCACATATTTTGTGATGCCTCATCTAAGGCGTATGGTGCAGTAGCTTATTGTGTCACTGAAGTCCGATCTACTATGATTATGTCCAAATCCCGAGTAGCGCCATTAAAACAACGTACCCTTCCACAGTTGGAGCTGACCGCTGTTGAATTGGGAACTAGGTTAGCTACTTATTTGAATGGTATGTTTCCCTTTTTAGGTGAGACATATATATGGACAGATAGTGAGATATGTTTGCACTGGATAGCTAAGGATGATAGTCACATAGTTTATGTGCGTAACAGAGTACACAAAATAAAGGAACTGCAAATGAACTATACATTCATGCATGTTAAGTCCGAGGATAATCTGGCTGACTTGGTGAGCCGAGGTGTTGGTGTCAAGAAACTGATTAACTCCCTCCACCATATTATGTTCCAATAAGTCCAAGGAGGCGCTTGACAAGTATTTTGGGTCTTGAATTTGGCTCATGAGTGTTGTCGAAGCCTTACATTTTTCGCGATTTCCATCCACCAGAATGCTGTTTATTGTGATGTATCATATATCAATGGAAAGAGGAATATTTATAGTACATGATAAAATAAAAAAAAAATGTAAATAAATCGAAATATGAAAGTGTAAATGAGTTCGGAATACAATTATTTCCCATGCAATTGTCTTCACACCGTCCTAGCTCTAAATTGTGAGTGATGACCATATATTTGTTTTTGCTCAAATAATAGTATTTTTTCTCCTCTTTCCAAATCTGAAAACAGAAATGGTTTATCTTCAATAGTTCTCAAGCAGTGACCGAAAAAGAAAAAAAATATGATTTTGATTTATATGGTTTATAACATTTTCAATTTATTTCGTTGCTACGAAGTGTATGGTTTTAAATTTAGGCTGTATGAATACGGCAAATAATGCTGATGAGTATAAAACAAACTAGAAGTTCCTAGGACAAATACTTTTTGCGCTATGAATATTTGAAATGAAGAGCCAAAATGCGAATATTTACGCTTCACCCATCTCTGTTCCGGCGATGCTAGCCGGGTTCCGAGCTGTTCCCCACCTCGTGGTTGCGTTATTTGCTCGGATACGTATATAACTGTATATATCACCGGAATCGGAAAATTGTGCTCTTTCCAATGGTGAAAACAAAAATAATATAGCATAATTGGTTCGCGAGCTATGCACAATTGTTTCCATGCAGTGACCGAACAAAAAAAAATCTGATTTTGATTGATATGGTTTATAACATTTTCGATTTATTTCGTTGCTACGAAGTGTATGGTTTTAAATTTAGGCTGAATGAATACGGCAAGTAATGCTGATGAGTATAAAATAAACTAGAAGTTCCTAGGACAAATACTTTTTGCGCTATGAATATTTGAAATGAAGAGCCAAAATGCGAATATTTACGCTTCACCCGTCTCTGTTCCGGCGATGCTAGCCGGGTTCCGAGCTGTTCCCCACCTCGTGGTTGCGTTATTTGGTCGGATACGTATATAACTGTATATATCACCGGAATCAGAAAATTGTGCTCTTTCCAATGGTGAAAACAAAAATAATATAGAGTAATTGGTTTGTGAGGTATGCGCAATTGTTTCCATGCATTGTTATTGTTATGAAAATATATGAGAATGTTTATACAGTTGTATATCTTTGCCACAATATACACCCTTTCCAACGAGAAGGGAAATGGCTTCTGGGTTGACACTGAAAAAACAAAATAAGAAAGCCAGGTAATCTTCAGGTAATAAATTCAGAAATAATTCTATTGTACACGTAAATAAAATAAAGTAATGTATATATATATATACCTGTATATATACAGTATATATATATATATATATATATATATATATATATATATATAAATTATATATATATATATATATAAATTATATATATACAAGGTGTCAAACAAAATATAAAGAATGGTAATGGTAATGTATGTGTGTCGATATATTTATATATAATATTATATATAGCATATATATATATATATATATATATATATATATATATATATATGGTGTCAAACCAGAGAAATATGTGCAAATTTCCAAGCCACCCAAAGAGGTACTGCACTGGACTCGTTATTTTTTTAGAGTGGTTTCCCCAGGAGGCCTATATCCACTGTAGTGCAAAATGTAGTAGAAATTGATTTTTTTTTTTTTTTTTTTTTTATGATGATGATGATGATGATGGTGATGATGATGGGTGAATGAAGGTGGGTGAATGAAGGTGGGCCCCGAACCTCGGAAGTGATGATTGCATGAATGAATGAATTATATATGGGGGGAGGGGGGTATAATGGGGGAAGAGGGGGAGGGTGTATAATGGGGGAGGGAGGGGGCATAACTTAGATAAATACATAAATACGAATGATATATATATATATATATATAAATATATATATATATATATATATATATATATATATATATTATATCAATCTACGATTAGAAAATAAAATAAAATAAAAATAAAAAATAACCCTCCCCCACCCAAAAAAAAAAAAAAAAAAAAAAAAAAAAATATATATATATATATATATATATATATATATATATATATGGGGGAGGGGGAGGGGGAGGAGGAGAGGGGGGAGGGAGGTATAATGGGGGAGGGAGGGGGGTATAATGGGGGGGGAGGGAGGGGTAGAGGGCATAACATAGATAAATACATAAACACGAATTATATTATATATATATATATATATATATATATATATATTATATCAATCTACAATTAGAAAAATAAAATAAAAAATAACCCTCCCCCACCCAAAAAAAAAAAAAAAAAAAAAAAAAAAAATATATATATATATATATATATATATATATTGTGACGCACCCAGTGCGTGGCAACTTAACCTGATTGTACTCCTTGGTACTCCACTGTGCCGCCGCGGTGCGGTGCCGCTGTGCCGCTGTGCCGTGCTGGCTGCTTATATTGAGTGTGACAACGTATAACTATGTTCTTTGTATCTCTGCAAAGGTCTCGTCATGTGCTAACCAGTGGTGGGTTTTGTTTTGAGCCATGTCGAGACCTTCCATTTAATATGTAGTATCAATAGAGAAGTTGATAGATAAGACAATAGGAATTCAGAGAGAGAGAGTGAGTTAGACTTCAGAGCGAGAGGGTAGCAATGCGCCACGCTGCCGGGGGGGTGGTTGCCAGACGTATGGACCGGTTGGCAGCCCTGCGCTTATAGCTAGGTGCGACAGGGTTGGTAGTCCATTGCCGCCTGCCTATGCTGCCTGGGCTGCCCATGTTGTCGTGCTGCACATTGCCTGGAGGCTCGCTGTGTGTTCCATGATCAGGTTGCCTAGAACCTTTGAGATTCTAACATCCCTTGCCCTCTCTCCCAATTTCTCACGGTTGCACTCTTTCTCTCTGACGACATTACTCTCATTTCATTCTTCTCTCTATTTAAATGCATAACCTTCCCTTGAGGTCCTAAAGGAGTTTCAGCACTCACCTCTCGTATTACTCTTAGGACAAGCATATATTTACATGTATTAGATTTAAGGGGTTAATGTGAACAGCGATCTTCTTGATGAGGATAGTTGGTGAACGTTCTACATGTTCACGAGTTATATGCCCAGCTCATCATCCAATTTGTGACTAGACTAGTGCCATGTGTAAGAGCCCGACCATGCCCAGGAGTTGTCTGTAGAGGGGCGAGGACTTAGCCTTGATTTGCCTACCAAGCCAGGAGCGAGTGCAGTACCAGAGACTACAGCTCGCTCGTAGTGCCGGTATAGTAGAGTAACGTAATTTATCTGTCCTTGTGTTCTCTGCAGTCTTTTCCTGGGTTCTCGCTTTCGGTGCTGGGACTCGTTGTTCCTGTGACTTGGCCTGCTAGCTAGAACACATGGGGATGATGAGTGGGTTATATCTTTATTTTACTATGCATTGCAGCTCTCTTTAAGTTTATGTATATAACACTTTACAATACACATTACTCACACACAAGACAACACTATTAATACTTTCATGTATCAATTAACTGCACTGTCGTTTTGCTGCTGTGTCCGGAGTTCCGTTGCGTAGGGCGCATACGGACTCAGAGGGGAGACAGAGTGAGAGAAGCGAAGTAGCCTATGCGGTAGTAGGCTACCGGCGCAGTACTGTTGCCTGCAACCTTTTAGTTATTCCAAGTATAGATTCATTATTATAATAAGTGACTACTATTTATGTTCCTTCCATGTGTATTATTAGGTATCTACTGGATCATGAACATCTTGTATGCTACATGCTAGTGCATGTTAGTAGGGGACAGTTATTCTAGTGCACGCGCTTTCAAATAGGCGTGTACATTTGTCATTTAGCATTTCACTGTCATACCTTTAGCCTGCTTCTATTCTACATTATTAGAGGCTTAATATTAACGTAGTTTCTTGAGTATTGCATTTCTTTAGTAATAACGTAACCTATAAATGTCTGAGGGAGTTTAGCCTCATAGCCTACCCCTGTTGTACACTTTCGCCGAGTTAAGGTACCTCGTTACCATAGACGATAACTCTGTAGGGCGTTGGTGCTTTTGTTGTCTGGAGCATATAGTATTTGGGACTGGAATCGAGCGTGTCGTTGTCACATAAGCCATTTCTGTCCTACGATCAAGAATCCCGAATATGTATTGCCGATCCAGCCGTAACAATATATACAAAGGAAAAGGGGATGTGCTAGATAGAGGAAATTATAGGGGCCTAAAAATGCTTGACCAAATCATGAAGGTCTGTGAGAGAGTCCTTGAGGGTTTGATCAGGCAAAGCATCTCTATTGATGATATGCAGTTTGGTTTTATGCCAGGACGTGGTACAACCGATGCTATCTTCATAGTCAGGCAGATTTTTTTTTTTTTTTTTTTTTTTTCTATGTGATTGAGGGAGGCAAAAGGCATAACTGCCTATAGCGAGTGCCTCCCCCATAGTTGAAAGAGTGACACGGCCAAAATCAAGGGACGTTCGAGCCAAAATGCCTGGACACACGGAGTTTGAAACAATTTAAGTCATAGGAAGAGGGAAAGACTGATTCTGGGAGAGAGTTCCAGAGCTCAGATGTTGAGTAGAAGAAAGTTTGAGAGTAACGTTTCACTCTTGGGTTGGAGAGTTGCACAGAGTAGGGGTGGGATTGAGTTGCAAGACGGGTACCACGTGCCCTACGTAAAGGAGGTGGTATGCACTGGGATAGCTCTGAGGAACACTGATTATTATAGTAGCGATAGAATAGCGAGAGAGATGCAACATTGCGGCGGAGACAGAGAGATTGCAGAGAGTTAGTGAGTGGACGGGAGTTAATGATACGAAAGGCCTTCCTTTCAACTTTGTCTAGGAGAGCGGTGTGAGAGGAACCTCCCCACACATGTGAACAATACTCAATACAAGGGCGCACTATGCCCCTGTACAGAGCAAGAAGCTGTGCAGGGGAAAAGAACCCCCTAAGGCGGTTGAGCACACCCAGCTTCTGGGAGGCTGCCTTAGCAAGACTGGTAATATGGTCCTTCCAAATGAGAGCAGAAGAAAAAGAGACACCAAGAATATTGAGAGAAGATGAAGGGTTGATTTTTGTATTGTTGAAGAATAAGGGATAGTCCGCTGGGAGATCCTGACGGGTAGATAGATGGAGAAATTGGGTTTTGGAAGCATTAAAGTTAACAAGGTTTTCTCTGCCCCAATTGGAAATAGTATTTAGATCAGAATTTAAGAGTTCTATGGCTTCATTACGTTTGTCGTTGAGGGATTGCTGGCTGGGGCGTTCTGAAAAACTAATGGAGTAGTGTAAGGTTGAGTCGTCTGCGTATGAATGGATGGGAATTAAGGTACAGTTAAGGAGATCATTTATAAAAATTAGAAAGAGAATAGGAGATAGGACAGAGCCCTGAGGAACACCGGAGTTTATAGGGTGAGGAAGTGAACAATGGCCGTCCACAACCGCAGCTATGGAACGGCCGGAAAGGAAATTAGAGACAAAGGCACAGATGGATGGATAGAAACCGAAGGAGGGTAGTTTAGAAATTAAAGATTTATGCCAGACTCTATCGAAAGCTTTCGATATGTCTAGTGCAATAGAAAAAGTCTCACCGAAGTCCCGAAAGGAGGATGACCAAGAGTTAGTAAGATATGAAAGAAGATCACCAGTAGAGCGACCCTTAAGGAAGCCATACTGGCGATCTGAGAGCAGATTATGAGAAGAGAAATGCTTAAGAAATTTGGAAGCAAGAATAGTTTCAAAAACTTTAGAAAGACAAGAGATAAGAGCAATTGGACGATAGTTGGAGGGTTGAGAGCGGTCACCCTTCTTTGGGACAGGTTGAATGTGAGCAAACTTCCAGCATGAAGGGAAGACGTTAGAGGATAGACAAGAGACGAAAGAGTTTGCCTAGGCAGGGAGTCAGCACGGAAGCACAGTTTTTGAGAACAACAGGAGGAACACCGTCCGGACCGTACGCCTTATTAGTGTTAAGCCCAGAGAGGGTAGAAAGTACATCTTTAGAAGAGATTAGGATATTAGGCATAAGTAAGAGAGAGGAGGGCGGAGAGGGAGGAATAGCACCGGAATCATCCAAGGTGGAGTTTCTAGCAAAAGTTTGAGCGAAGAGTTTAGCTTTGTCAGAGGAAGAAGTGATGGTTGTGCCATCAGAGTGGGAAAGGGGAGGGAAAGACGAGGAAGAGAAATTGTTGGAGAGGTTTTTGGCTAGATGCCAGAAAGCTTGGGAAGAGCTAGAGTTGGATAGTTCAGTGCATTTATTATTGATGAAAGAGTGTTTGGCAAGTCGAAGAACAGATTTGGCTTGATTCCGGGCAGAAACATATGAAGAATGAGAGTCTTGAGTTTTAAGGCGTCGGTACCGTTTGAATGCTTCCTCCTTATTGCGGACAGCAGTAGAACAGGCGTGAGTAAACCAAGATTTTTTAGCATTAGTCTGAGAGAAAGAGAATGGAATGTATGCTTCCATGCCCGATAGGATTACCTCGGTAATGCGTTCAGCACTCTCCGAGGGTCCTCGGCCATGGAAGCAGAAATCATTCCATGGGAAATCAAAGAAGTACTGCCGAAGATACAGGAAAGATACTTACTAAAAGGCAGGGATCTTTACTTTGTGTTTGTGGACCTGGAGAAGGCCTTTGATAGGGTACCTAGAGATGTTGTACAGTGGGCTATGAGGAAACTTGGTGTGGAAGAGTGGCTGGTGCGTGTGATAATGAAGATGTATGAGGATTCGCGAAGTTCGGTGAGGGTGAAGGGTGTACTGAGTGATGAGTTCGCAGTCCGTGTTGGAGTCCATCAGGGTTCAGTGTTAAGCCCCCTCCTCTTTATTATGGTCTTGGAGGCGCTGTCTAGAAATTTTAGAGGCGGACTCCCGTTGGAACTGTTTTATGCAGACGATTTAGTCCTAATAGCTGACAGTATGCAGGATGCTGAGGCCAAATTCAGAGAGTGGAGAGAGGGCATGGCGAGCAAGGGTTTAAGAGTCAATATTAACAAAACCAAAGTTATGCATTGTAGTTTGAGACGAGGCAATGTGGAAAAGAGCGGTGCATACCCATGTGCAGTGTGTGGAAAGGGAGTGGGCGTTAACTCAATTCAATGTAGCATCTGTCGATGTTGGGTACACCATGGGAGTAAGCGCTGTAGTAGAATAAAGGGGCCCCTGCCGAAGGATAAGTCAGAAATAGAGAAATTTGAGTGCGTAGTGTGCAAAGGCGAGCTTGTGTTAAGTGATGATCCTGTGGCTGTGAATTTTGGAAATGAGTCTTTGGAGCTGGTGAACAAGTTTTGTTACCTAGGAGATACCATCTCTGCCGGTGGTGGGGCTGAGGCTGCCACTGTTGCTAGAATTAGGTGTGGCTGGGGGAAGTTCAGAGAATTGATGCCAATCCTGACCATGAAAAGAATGCCTCTCCCCCTGAAGGGAAAGGTGTATGCCTCATGTGTTAGAAGTGCAATGACGTATGCCTCAGAAACATGGGCCGTTAAAGTAGAGGATGTCAACAGAATGGAGCGTAATGAGATGAGAATGGTGAGATGGATGTGTGGGGCCAGTCTACAGGATAGAATAACAAATGTTGAGCTGAGGAGACGTTTAGGTATAAAGAGTATTAGCGAGGTGATGCGTACAAGTAGACTGGGATGGTATGGACATGTGGAGAGAATGGATGAACAAAATTGGGTGAAAAAATGCAGGTCTGTGATTGTGGAGGGAGCTGCACCAAGGGGTGGACCGAGGAAGACCTGGGATCGGACTATACGCGCCGATCTCAAATCCAAGAACTTGACAAGTGAAGCAGCCCTTAACAGGGTTGCCTGGAATGCCGCCATTAGGACAAGAGACTGAAACTGCACTTATGTGTGGAACACTCAGTCTTAAAATTTTATGTATGTATGTATGTTGCACTGCTGCGGTCGTTCACGGTGTTGGCGGCGGCGGTAGCAGACGCAACATTTTTACTATTCTGTATTTTTGCTTTATAATCAAACTTCAAATCTTGTCTTCCCCATGCTTTATCAAGATTACTTTCAAACTCCTTTATTGATTCGGAATCGACTACATACTGGGGCAGTGCGTTCCACTCATTTACCATAATAGTTCTTAAAGCTAGCGCATGCTAAGCTAGCTAAGGATAGCTCAATAAGGCCGATTAGGCGTATTTCCATTGGGGTCCTGTACTACTACCCCATCCCTTTGCTCATGAGGGATGGTAACGACTCAGTGCTTGTGAAAAATCTTTAATGCGCCGAGCGTGGGCGCGAACCCGGGCCTTCTGGGTGGAAGTCCGAGACGCTAGTCACTACACCAAGCGAGCCGCTTGGTGTACCACTGTAAGGGGGGGTTTTCGTAGTCTTTACTTTTCTTTTCTAATGTTCCTGGGACTTTGCTGTTACCCCCCGCCTTATTTATTATTGCCTTTTCACCCCATTATTGTGTTTCTTCCTTTTTTTTTTTTTTTTTTTTTTTTTTTTTTTCTATATTCCAACTACTCCCTCTCGGGCATAGGCTGAGAGCCTGTACATTTCACCGCTCAACACGGTGAAGCCCGTGAGGTCTTGTTCCAGTCTGGGGAGTGAGACATGTGAAGCATCCATCATGGCTCGAAGCAGCTCCATCTCTGAAGCGGCCGGTTGCTTCGCTCAAGTGCTTCACCGTCTCATCCTCCAGACTCAGACCCTCACTCTCAGAACGCCACCTATTGAGCAGTGAACTCACTAGGCATTGTCCCCCTGTAACATATTTTGAATATGGGAATATTCATACAGTGTTATTTAATCAGGGAACAATGAGGGTATTTTTTTGGCATTTCGGTGGGCTTTGTGGTAATGCACTGATACTAGGTACAGCACAAATTCAATCCCAATAATATCTTCCCATTGACATATCGGGATTTGAACCCGGGTCCATTGGATTACCAATCCAGTGGCATGACCACTCCACCACACCTCCCCTAAACTTACTTGATGATTGGTCCAACTTATTACTATGGTAGCTTAATGGCCGTTGCATGCAAGGAAATACAGGTGAATGAATGCAAATGGTCTAAATGACACAGGATAAATAAAAACACAATATACCGTTTGGTATTCTTAACTATATTAAAACACTGTAAAGAGAAATACACTTTTCACTGTGATACACAAATCAATACGATTATTACTTTAGTCAACCACGGAATATATCGGTATTATTGGCGCAATGAACTACTTCTTATCACCACATCAAAGTTAACTAAAATCCTTCAACAGGTGACCCCAAGGCCACTAGAAACTTCTCCTTGGAGTTCTTTGCCTTCTCAAGCCTATTTCTTTCTTTGTAAATTTTCTTAGAGTGTCCTCTCGTTCCCTCCCGCATCAAGAAGATACCTTCACACACATCCTCATCATACTTTCCTGACACTATCTTAAAAGTCTTTATCATATCCCCTCTCTTTCTCCTCTATGCCAGTGTCGAAAGCCCCAGTGTCCTCAACCTCTGCTCATAGCCCGTGTTCTTCAACGTTGGTACTAGCTTGCTAGCTCTCCTCTGCACCTTCTCCACTGCTTCTATATCCTTTACCATATATGGAGCCCACACCTGGTTCGCATATTCCAGGTGCGGCCTAACCAGTGCTGTATAGAGATTCCTGAAGATTTCTTCGTCAAGTGACACAAATGTCCTTATCAGCCCTACAATTCTATTGGCTTTGTTTATCTTTTCCGCTAAATGTTCTGAGAAACTTAACTTATTGTCTATCACTACTATATCCTTTTCTGCATTCACTTCCTCCATCGCTTCATACATACTGTATCCTACCTTGTCTATCTTGCTGGTCCCAATCTGCATGTACTTGCATTTTTTTGGATGAAAAGGCATTAACCAATGCTCAGACCATCCCTTCATGCCCTCCACATCTCCTTGAAGCAAACCCACATCTTCCTTACTCCTCACTCTTCTATACAGCTTAGTTTCATCAGCATACAATAGCCTAAGCCTAATATGCCCTCACCTCATGCGATGGCAGGGAAGGATCGACTTGGCAGGAACCGGAAGGAGGCAGCAAAGGATCTGACATCGAGCGCAGAACCCCTACAAACAGGGTGACGGGCACGAACGGTGCGACAAACGTGGCGGCCCATCTGCACCTGCGAGAGCCTCCCACCTGTCCGAGGAGACACCCACACAGCAGTACCCGAAGGCGGCGCCACAGACGCAACAGAGGAGTGCAAGGCTGACACCGGGCACAACACATGGCGAGGATGCCCACGCCGTAAAGCCTGGACGGCGAAAGGCTGGAAAACGGGGGCCTCCCTCCCATGCGTGGTAACAAAAGGAGGGGAGGAGGCGAACGAGACGCCATGCAAGGACGGGGAGAATCGCACGCAGTCCCGGGGCCGTGACAATGCCGCTAGTGCAGACACCCAATCCCCAGTGGCCAGAGCGACAAGGAAGAGTGGACGCCCGAGCAACGGAACCGGCGTAGCGGCCCTTGTATACGTGGGTGAAGCCAGAAGGACCAGAGCCCGCCCCAGATCCCACTGCGGAGGGACCTGGCGCGGAGGCGGTCGATCCCGGAAGGCAGCCGTCAGGAAGGAACCCAGCTCCTGTGGCGGAACGACCAGCCCAGCGACGGACCCAAAGACCCCCGGACGGCAGACAAGTGGGTACGTATAGCGTCGACTGGAAAGCGACGTGTACGGAAGAGGTGAAACAAGGAGCGTAGGACGAGGGAAGGAGAGCCAACTGGCAGGCGAGTGGCCTGTAGCCACCTAGTAAAAGACCTCCAGCGGGACCCGGAAGACCCCCAAGGAGAAGACGGCCAGGAACGCTGCAGGAAGTCAGTCAGGGCCCGGCCGGGGACCGGGAGCCACCGTGCCTCATGAACAAGCACGATGCGAAGGCCAAAGAGGTCCGCAGGTCCCCAACCTAGCCCAAGTGGAAGCCGGAGACAGGTAGAGGGACCGGACTCGGGCACCACCGCGGCAACCGGGCGGACCAAGTCCGTGCCGGCCACAGAGGCGCGAGGAGCCAGACGCAGCCATGGTACAGCCGCAGCTTCGCGAGGACTGGGCACATCAACACCGCGTCTGGTGGCAGAAAGATGTATATCGACCGCCACCTGTACCAGGCTACCATGAAAGCGTCCGGACCCCCCCCCGGAGCGCGAGGCCGGAGGGAGAGGTCCAGAGGCAACTGGCGCGGCACCCCCGATGCGAACAAGGCGACCTCCGGAACACCTCAGGAAGCCGCGAGGTCGGCGAACACAGTCCGTTTCATCGCCCATTCTACAAGAACGCCCTGCCCTCTCGACAGGGCGGCCGCCCAAAGGGTGGCAGGCCCGGGCAGGGAGGAGGCATGCAAGGAGAAGGGGTGTCGGTCCGCGAGGAAGAACAACTCCACCGAGACCCCCAATAGAGTCAACGACCTGGAGGACCCCCGCATAAGGAAACAGGGGACAGCTTATCTGAGTGTCCAAGCCGAAGGCCACCGACTTACCCTGAAGGGCCAGCGCGTGGTCCCGCAGGAAGAACAAAGGAACCAACAGTCCGAGGGCATAGACGGGTAAGAGGAGGGAGACCCACCCATCTGCCGGGAAGTGGACGTCCCAGGTTCGATTGGGAACCACACCCAACCTCGCTCGACGTATCTGTGGCTACCCAGACCGTCGGCGGGGGGGGGCGGTCCAGGGCACAGCCGCAGAGAGCGAGCCCCGAGCAACCCAGCGACCGAAGTGTCGGCGAACGGTACGCGGGAGCGGCAGGAGCCGATCCATAGGGGCAACGGAAACACCGCGGTGCCCATGAGGAGGAGGCGGCGTAGCCAGAGGCTCCCTAAGGGAAGGGGCAGAGCGGCCCAATGCAGCGAACCCACGAACGAGTCCCAGAGCCACCCCGGGAGGGAGACCGAGTGCAACACGGCGAAGACCGTCCACCGAAGGTGCACCGCGGCCGGCAGACCCCGGGTCACCGTAGCGCCGGACAAAACCCATGCGAGACCGACCCATGGCACGACACACGACGGGGTCAAGCGTGACTTGGGAACATCGAAGGGGAACCCTAACCGTGCGATGTTGCGAACGACTGAGGGCGTCGCCAATGCACAGTCCTAGGGCGTCGGAAACTACCAACCAATCGGCCAAGGAAAACAGGATCTGGAGCCCGCTCCTGAGGAGAGGACCCAGAGCCTGCCCCACCAGTGCGGAGAAGATCTGCGGCGCGATGTGGAGACCGAAGGGAAGGCCGTCGAACAGGAACACACGATCGGAAGTCCGAACGGCCAAGAATCGCTGGAAGCGAGGATGGAGAAGAACGAGCCAAGACGCATCCTGGAGGGCCAGCGACACTACTTACGACATAGGGCACAGGGCCAGGCGTACCAGGGATACCGGCAGCATCCGAAACCGTGTGTGCACGAAGTGCCCGTTGAGGGCCGACAGATCCACCACCGGTCGCATCGCGTCGCAGTTCGTCGACGGTACCAGAAAGACACGGGAGAGGAAAACCGGGTGACCGGCGGTCAACTCCCTCGACGCTACCCAGCTCAGGCATGGAAGTGAACACGTGGGCCACCTCTGAAGAGATGGGCCGGCGTCGGTGACAAGAGCGGAGTGGGGGTCTGGACGTCCACCTCCAGGTGAGACTCCTCCGCGCAACCCGCCGCCCCCAACGTCCCTCGCGGCTACCGAGGGGAGCAAGGGCAAAAACAACCCGAGGGAGCACCCGAGAGGAGGGGAGTGACCCGGTCGGCCAGGCGAGAAGGAGAACAAGGAGGCCGACCCAGAGAACTACACATTGTGTTGACGTGGAGGTACCCCCGGTACGGGCCGTGCGGGCATGAGCGCCACGTTGACCTCCTCTACCCCTGCCCCCCCCCAACCTCGTCGAAAAGGGCGGGCCCCCCCAACCCCAGGCCGGCGCGGGGCTGACCCCTTCGAAGGGCGGCCGGAAGTGGAAGGCCGGCCAGCCCCGACACGGAGGGGATGAAAGGGGCAAGAACAGAAGTGCGAGGCGGAACCGACGCACTGGCCTGCAACGTCCCAGTCCTGCGCCCGTGCAAGGCGGCAGCACTTGCAGCAGCACCCCGAAGAGGACCGGCAGAAGGACGGGACTGACAAGACCTCGCGCGCGGCACAGCGCGTCGCTGCGTGACGTAAGCAGGGTCCGCAACGACACAGCGCGGCATCGCGTGTCGGAAGCAGGGGCCGCCGACAGAGAAGCGTAGCATTCCCAAGCATCCTGCTTAAAAAAACCTGACGTATATAGCGCAGAGTACAACAAACCCTGACGAATAACCAAGGGGGCCGGCCGGCAGAACGAAGACCGTACCGTCGGGCGTTGCCGAGTTGCCGCGCACAAAACCGCCTTCAGCTCGCGAACCAAAGACACCGCGAGCCGAAGGTGGATCCGCTGAACGCGGTCCAAACCCTTGCGAAGATCGCCTGGCGCAGACGCCTCGAAAAGCCGCAGGTGATGAACAGACGTCTGGAGGGAACCTAAAGACAAGACAATAAGTCCATCACCCGCTGTCGCAAGGGAAAAACCTTGGCGACAGAGGGCTGATCCGGGTGAGAGAAGAACGGGGTAGCAATAGAACAAAGTTCAAGAACGGGCGCGCTCATCCAGGACCAGAACGCGCCGTCCAACCCGCCGACAGACACAAGAGGAGGCAAAATCAGTGATGACTCCGGGGGAGGGACGGAAGGAGAGCCGTCGACGGATCGGTGTGTGAAGTCGAAGGCCTCAGCAAACCAGGCCTCCAATGGGAGAGGGTGACCGAGCATGATGGCTAAGCCAGGCGTACCGGCGTCGCACAAACCTGTCCCATAGGAGGACAGACCCGTCAACACAGCCAGGGACTGAACAGCCGGAAGGATGTCAGGGCGGCTGAAGTCTGACCAGAGCGTAGGCCTGCAGAAGGGAGGGGGACCGTAGCAGGGGTAGGTAGGGTGAGGCGCTGAGGGTGAGTCACCGCCAAGAAGGGCGAGAAGAGGGAGTCTCCCATCGACTCCAAGCGCCCGTCGAAGCGTGACACAACCCAGCCCTGCATATCCGACAATCGATCCGAGAGAGGCGACCCCCCCCCCAGATTGGTCGGCCCGCAGGGGCGAGCGTGAGCGGGAGCGAGACCCACGACACGAACCAGCAGCGTCGCGGCCCAAGGAAGGCGAGCGACGACGGTTGTGTCGCCGTTGAGGGACTCGTCCCCGATCACGAACGGCCGAGGGGGAAACAGCACCATTCCCCTCTTCCAGCGACATGTCAGCTCCTGAGAAAGGGGACCCCGAAACCTCGCGAAACCCCACCGAGGCAAGAGGAGGGGTACCCCCCTGGCGAGACGGTAAGTGAAGGTCAGGAAGAGAAGAATGAGGAGGAGCAGGACGACGGGAGTGGGAAGGCTGGCCGGGTGAAAGGAGGCCAGGAGCCGCCGCGGGGGGAAACAGAGCAAGGATCCCCGGGGCTGAGATAACAGGGCGGCCCGACACCGAGGCGGAGGAGGGAGGGACCACCACCGTAGGACGAGACCGTGAAGGAAGAATAGGCACTGAAGCAGGTGAAGTAGGAGAAGCAACGACATCCAGGCGGACCCTCCTGGACAGTGTAGGAGGAGGGAGCAGAGGGCCAGCTACAGCATGAACAACCGCGCGCGGAGAGGACAACGTAAGAGGAAGTCGTCTGGGCTGGGGAAGCGGGCGGAAGGGAGTAGAGCCCCTAGCCGTAGAGGCCAGGGGAGGGCGCACAGGGGCAGAGCCGCTAACCCCGGCCTCAGGGCGAGAACCATGACGAGGGCGATGGGCGTCGTCAAGGCGATCAGGAGGACGACGAGGTGAGCGAGAGCGTGGACGGAGCCGGGGAACCCCCCGACGATGGGACGACCGGCTGCGGGACCCAGGGGAGAGGGCCCGAGCAGGGAGAGGGCTAGGTGAACGGCCTTCAGTCGGGTCAGGGATACCCAGGGCGACGCGGATCCGGTCGGCAACAAAGGCCGGGGAACGGTGGCCCACAGTCCTAATGTGGCGGGAGACCATCGTCCACACCGACGGAAGGGAAGCAGAGGCCACAGCCGCCGCCGAGGAACCAGGGCCATGGAGCAGCACAACCACCAGGGCCAGACACGTGCCACACAGAGCAGGGAGGTAGGCCGTAGAGGACACACAGAGCGAGTGGCGCAAGCAGGACTTGTGGCTCTCCAAGCACAGGGAGCGACAACCAAGGCGAAAGCAAGGCAGCCTACCTGCACTAGAAGAACACACACCATAATCAGCACGTCGAAGGAGTAAGTGGAGAGAATGTCCAAGAAGAACCAGGGAAGGAGCATGGGGAAACAGGAACACACATGCAAACAGGTATCCGTACTCACCCTAAACTGGGAGCACAGAGGTAGGTGAGGAGGGCGGCCGAGGCGGAAGAGCACTAGCAGAACCTGCAAAGATGGAGAAAGTGTTAACCACCACTCAACATCTTACATGCAGGGCCTATAACACCAGTAAAGTGCATACACCAATATAGTACCAGGCAACAAGATGACATAAAAAAAGTCAATAGTGAAAGCCAACTATTACCGCAAATTTGCGGGCCAATGGAGGCATAACCGTACCGACACCACCCTCCCGCAATTTTGCGGGACCCCCCAACGATCTCCGCAAATTTGCGGGGAGCCGAAATGTCCCAGAGGACCGAATCAAGCTCCCGCAAATTTGCGGGACCGGCCGAGATGGTCCGGCGCCGAAAAAAGCGAGAGGAGCGTCTAGGGAATACCAAAAAGGCCACAAAAAATGCGTCATCTCCTTATGAACTCCAAGCAATGATGGACATCAAGTGAGCAGTGTCTTCCTTGAATTTATCCTGACTCAACCGGTAAAGGGAGAGGCAAGGAAGACACACCAGGGGAGAGGAGGCACATCCCCCAGGAACCACCCAACCCACAGAGATAGAGCAAAGCCCATGAGGAGAAGTGGCAGGGAGGGTGGTTTCGCACAAACAGGGGCCCCCGTGAGGTACCCCTGGATTGGGCAAAAGACTATGAAAGGATGGAGGTGAAACAGGAAGAGAAAACAAAAACCAGTAAATGAAACTGGTGAGAAAAAGGGTGGCCTAGCCGTGAGCAGAGAATGTGTCAGGGGCGAAAAACCCTGTGGTGTGAAAGAGGGCCCCCCGTGGGGTACCTACCCCTGGAGTATCACGAACCACCTGTCGCCCAGGCCCTTGAGACACAGTGAAGGACTCGAAAGGGGGGACTCGGGAATAACGCTAATAATGCGGCCGACACAAACTCTACAAACAGCACCGCCACCAACGAAATCTCAGATTGTTTACCAACGGTACACCTAGGCTATGAAAAAATGAAAACTCATAGGGGCATAGCAAGTCCTGAATGAGAAAACGAGCTAGGCTAAATTAAGCTAAAAGCTAAACTATGCCCAGACTAACAGGAAAAAAGAATATGAAAAGAGAAAGAATGAAAAACATATACGAGGAACGCCAGGCGCCCCCGTACCTTCGGTAGGCTATTTCCACACGCGTCTCCATTATACACACTTAGGAGCCCATTTACGTGTGCCCTAGATCACGTAACATCTGTCTAACAAAAAAGAAGGCCAGATAAGCCGAAACGAATCTAAACAGGGTGAATTAAAGGAGCACAACAAAAGCGACTTCATTCAATGGAGCGCGTGAAAAAATTATGACAAGAGAGGGTCGCTCATGCGCATGTTCGACAGGGATCTGCACATGACCACCAGACAGCATGTACGCCACCAAAACAGTCTCTACCCTGCCGCCAACATGGATACTAGCCCAAAAAGTTATTCCCTTGTGTCCGATTCTACGCTCCTTCGACGCCTGCCCATGTTCGTCGCGCCCTAACGCAAAGGCACGTACAAGATGCGTTGACTCCCGGAGGTATTGAGATAGCTTTGAGGAGTTATGAACGTGGTGAAGGCAAAAAGAGTGTTGATGACTTGGGTAGTGATAGCTCCGAGTCTTATCAGTCTCACTATAGTGAAGATTTTGACGATCTAGACGAAATCCATGAAAGATACGCGCATTTTATTGGATTTGACCATGACGATGAAAGTGATGATAGTGAGGCTGAGCGGGAGGCTGAGGTTGACCCGCCATTGTCTTCCTTATCTACCCACGCCACCCAAGTTGCCCCAGGCTCCCGCCATTCTTCCCCACCACCACCAGCACTCCCTTGGGTTGAGGACCCCCCACTTTCGGCCTATTTACCCCCTATTTCCCCCGAGAGGAGACATACTACTAAAGAAAAGGGAAAAGGATAAAATATGTTAAAAAAGGAGCTACAAGTAGGCGCTCTTTGTTCGAGGCTCCCGCGGCTTCCACCCCTGCCGCTCCCAGCCATACGCCCCCGGCAAGTTTCCCCAGGGTCCACCCCACCTCTCCAGCCTACAACAGAGGTTCCTGATGATGTGTTCGACCTCGCATCCATAGCTGCACCTACAGACACTGAACCAGTGCTGTCTATGACTCGTCGTAGGCCAAGGAGCCCCGAACCTCTGCATGAAGATGACAGAGCCTTACCTGCCACTCCTTCCCCACCTCGCCGACCTACACGCCGCCCACGCATCATTCGTTCTCCGCGAGATTATGAGGGGGGCTCTGAAGATGAAGGGCACCTCACAGATGACTCTGGCCATGATTACCTGGGTCCACCGTCAGGGCAAGATGACGGCTCTGACGACAACGACGATGACGACGACTTTATGGATATCGACGACCCTCAACCCAGACGCTTTGCCCAGGGCCGTCGTGCTCCTGGCCGCCCTGGCCGCCGGGCTGGCCGCCGGGCTGGGCCTGGGCGCCATCGCGCTCCTGGCCGCCCTAGGGTGCGCGCCGCCAAAGTTCGTGGGCGTGCTGCCCCCGCTGTAGCTCCACAGAGGGCAGTGGCACAACCTGGGCGCCCCGTTCAGGACCGCATGCAGTGTGCACAGTATCTAAATGTGCACAAGCTCGGTTACCTGCCTCTGGAACGAGATGGAGTCACCATTAGCAGAAGGCAGTGCCATGTCTGCTGGAACAGCCAGGTGAGGCCGAGGAAGCAGAAAAAGACCACCATGCAGTGTGTGGAGTGCCAGCTGTCACTATGTACTATACCGTGCTTTGCTGAATACCACACCAAGCAGGAGTACTAACTAATAATCATAGTGAAAGTACCAAAGACTGACAATATGTATGTATATAGGCAACAAGTGGAAATAAAACAATGTACAGGTGTATTGTGATAAAAAAGTCATGTATTATGAAAACATATATAAATAAGTGAAAAAAGACACAATAAATTGTATATAAAACGTTTACAAAGCATATAACTAAGTGAAAGTGACACATGACATAATATTAGATGGCCAAAGTATAATAAACACCTGTGATAACGAATAATCAGTGCCTAATATAACAATAACCTACCTCAATTACTAATAAAATGTACCGTATCAAGTGAAAATGAGCATTATCAGTGACAGTGACACTCTCTCAAGCATATTTACCAAAGTGAAAGTGACACACGAACTAATATTAGATGGCCAAAGTATAATAAACACCTGTGATAACGAATAATCAGTGCCTAATATAACAATAACCTACCTCAATTACTCATAAAAACTACGGTATCGAGTGAAAATGTGAAATATTTGTTACAATGATAGCCTAATACACATATTTTATATAATTGGACTCCAAATAACTATAATAACATCACTATCAATACATAAAATCGCCTCCGGGAGGTAAAAGGTTTTGCGCGACGAGTGGCTAAGAAAACAGTAGGTTAGCCAAGCCGGGGCCTGGGCAAAGGCGACGCATCCGAACGCGGGATGATTTTCACGCATACAAATCACTCCACTTCCCGCGCTCACCATTATGCAATCACTTGGGCTAGAGACCTCTACTCAACGGCATTCTACACATGAAGGTTTGTGCTACATTTTTCTGTTTTTTTTATAACTTTGTGTAATGTATTTCAGGAGTAACATGTGAATCAACAGGGACCAAAATTCCGGAAAAACCCCGGACACAGAGTACAGTCACGATATTCCCTAGCCGGGGTTGGAGGGTTAACTGTGGGGTCCCGCAGGGAAGCATCCTTGGTCCCTTACTCTTTCTCTGTTATGTGAACGACATGGAACTGAGCGTCTCATGTAAATTATTACTGTATGCAGACGACAGCGTGCTCCTGGTTTCAGGAAAAGACCCAATAAGTATTCCCGCTTCACTTTCCAAAGAACTAGAATCATGTAGTGAATGGCTAGTGGACAATAGACTATCTCTTCACCTGGGCAAGACGGAAGCCATCTTATGTGGAACAAAACGCAAACTGAAAGACATTGTGGGCTTCTCGGTCAACTGTAATGATATTCCTATAACAACAGTGTCACAAGTTAAATATCTCGGACTAAAACTGGACGCGAGTTTGTCAGGTGAAACAATTTTGGAATCTATCCTGAGTAAGTGTAGAGCACGTATAAAATACCTGTATAGACAGGTGGGATGCTTGCCCGCGGCGACCAAAAAGACCCTCTGCCAAGCGCTTGTTCAATGTCATTTTGACTATTCTGTGTCATCCTGGTACTCTGCATCATCTAAATCAGCACAGCACAAACTTCAGGTCACTCAAAATAAAATGGTTAGGTTCATGCTGAACCTAGGACCCAGATCACATGTTGGCCAGGAACAACTTCAGTCACTAGGTATGCTCAATGTCGCTGACAGGGCCAAACAAATCAGGCTCACTAATGCCTTCAAAATTTTCTATGACAGAGCTCCAGAGTACCTAAAGAATGATTTTGTTAAAGCAAATGAGAGGAGTGGACATAATACAAGAAACAGGATGTTTAATTTTAAGGTCCCGAGAATCCAAGGACAGGGTAAGCAAACATTCTTCTTCACCGCCATCAAAGACTGGAACGACCTACCCCAGTCAGTCCGTGAAAAGAGAACACTGTATTCCTTCAGACGTAGCCTGAAGGAACACCTGAACCGGACAGCTGCGAGAAGGGAGCACCAAGCTTATGTCTACTACTAAATGCGACATAAGAGATAGACAAACCAAACTGAAATGATTACTGATTACGGATTACTGATATTTACTATAGGATGTAAGGTATCTTAAAATAACCCCCTAGAAATACTTTTTCTAAAGTATCTATTTCTTTATCCTCCCCATTTTTCCCCAGCTAACCTAATCCCACAAGGACCCCAATGGAAATACGCCTAACGGCCTTATTGGGCTATCCTTAGTTGGAATTATGCAAGGCTGGTACATGTCATATTTGTAACAAACTATGTGATACCAACTCTGTAAATTGCTAACTGAATAAATATTATTATTATTATTATTATTATTATTATTATTAAGTGCTTAGCAAACCACCCAGTAGTTATCTTGCATGACATTGTACTGTAGTTTTGACTGATAAACGTTTGTTTTTCAAAATTCTATTTGTCAAGTTAGTAGAGACGCCGCCGATACCAGCGCCACCTGTGTACGCATAAACAAACCCTCTTCTTGTATTTTATATATCAAAGTCTAGCCAATACTGTACTTGGTTTAACTTTTTTATCTTGGTTATCTATATAAATCGCACACACTAACATTTGTCAAGATAGTTTTAATATTGGGTTAGAATAATTTAGTTACTGTAATACTTTTTGATAGCCTATTTATTAATCGCATTTCAGATACTTGTCGCCATATTAATAGGCCTCTCACACTCTTGCCAGGGATATTACTAACTCCATTATTATTATTATTATTGTGTCGACCACTGTATAAACTAATATACAGGCTTTAGCCTAACTGTGTCATACTGCTAACATAATTTTATTTTTATTTTCAGGCATAAAATTGTGTTCTATTGCTAACATATTCTTTTTGTGATTTACAGGCATTAATTGTACCATATTGCTAACCAATATTTTTTGTTACTGTACTGTATACTGCTTTCCAGTTTTCTCACTAAGCTAAATTAACCCTCTCCCACTTTTTTTTTCCAGTAAATTTTTTAACAAATTACTAGTCCATTTGCAATTTTCAGTCGTTAACTGTGTCATACTGCTAACATAAATTTTTGTTTTATTTTCAGGCATAAATTGTGTTCTATTGCTAACATATTTTTTGTGATTTACAGGCATAATATTCTTTTTGTGATTAACATATTCTTTTTGTGATTTACAGGCATTAATTGTACCATATTGCTAACACATACTTGTTGTTACTGTACTGTATACTATTTTCCAGTTTTCTCACTAGGCTACATTAACCCTCTCCCACTTTTTTTTTTTTTTCCAGTAAATTTTGTAACAAATTTCTAGTCTATTTGTGATTTTCAGGCTTTAACTGTGTCATACTGCTAACATCAATTTTTGTTTTATTTTCAGGCATAAATTGTGTTCTATTTCTAACATTTTTTGTGATTTACAGGTATATTTATTTTATCATATTGCTAACAATTTTTTTTTGTGATTTTCAGGAATTAATTGTACCACATTGCTAACATAAATTTTTTGTGATTTTCAGGCTTTAATTGTACCATTTTGCTAACATCAATTTGTGTGATTTTCAGGCATATTGTGATTATATCGTCATGGCGCCGCAACGAACCTGCACGAGTTGTTCCGGTAAATTTAGCCCTACCATGTTTGTTGATACTGATGTCCAAATTTGTAGATTTTGCCAGCTCCGAGAGAAGATTGCGGATGAATTGAATGCATCTCACCGCAAGATCGATGCCCTGACTACGAAGGTTGAATCCCTTCAAGAATTTGCCACACTCAACGTAGGAGTGCCCTCTGCCCAAGAAACCACTACGATGTCAACCACCATTCCAGTGCATACAGTACCGGTACCGGTACCCATACCAGCAGCTACCTTAGATGTTGCAGAAAATAATAATGACTCTACTCTCACTCCCCCCCAGGACAACTTTCAGTTGGTGAGAAACAATGTGCATCCCAGTACCAGTACCAGGAAGGTCATCCCGACAACATGCCAAAACCGCTTCAAAATTCTTGCTATTGACGAGGAAGAGGAAACGGAAGAAGTTTGGCTTGTGGGCGACTCCATGGTCCATGGCCAATTAACCGAGTTCTGCGCCAGGGCACCCAGGACCAGAAAGCGATTCTGTATTCCAGGTGGCGGCGTGGACGACATTGTTGCGGCTGTGGAAGAGGTTTCCAGGCTCGCCCCCGCAAGCACTACATACGTCATCCACGTTGGATCTAACGATGTCCAACGGACGCGGTCAGAGGAACTACTTTGAAAGTACCGGCGGCTGATCAGGTCCTTCAAGGAAAAATCTAATAGAATCTTAATTTCAGAAATTGTTCCCCGGATTGATGTAGAAAACCGATTCTACAACATAGCTACCAGTACGAATCGCCGACTAGCCAAACTCTGCAGGGAGGAGGACATCGGCTTTGTCGACACGTGGGATCATTTTTACTATTATTATTATTATTATATGAGATGCCGAAGTCTCCAACCAGGGTGCAGAAACACCATCAAGATCAATCCACACAAAACACCCGGAGGCACTGGAGAGAGACTATGGCAACTTAGGAAAAAATAAAAACATACACTGTATACTGTACTGTACATATACACATATTAAACACAGATAACATATTATGCAGTGGAGGATATCAAGCTTAAATATAATACAATAAAATAGAATAAAATACCCTGTAAGTTTAAAAATTAGAATTAATGCTGCAAAAAAGCATTAACTCTAGACTTAAAAATGGAGATATTAGCTGAATTGACTAGCTCATTTGGCAACTTATTCCACAAGTCAACCATGGCCGGCACAAAACACCGTGAAAACTGTGTAGTAGAAAAATTAACACGGCTCATGGCAAGATAATTAAGATTGCTTGTGAATCTAGTTGCACGAGCCCGGACATAGGGCCCAGGCAGAACCCCATGTAAGGGATGCTGAGGGTTGTTAAAAACTTTAAATAAAAGACTAAGGGCACCAACTTTACGTCGATGACACAGATCAAGAGACAAATTAGGTAGAATAAAACTGATGGAATTTAGCGACCTGTCAAGCAACTTGAGATGGCAGTCAGCTGCTGACAACCAGACAGGTGAGCAGTACTCGAAATGTGGCAAAATAAAAGCATAAAAAGACTTGATAACTGTGGCGTCACAAGCAAATGTTTTATAAACCTTGCGAAGCAGACCAATTTTTTGGGAAATGGAAGAGGAGAAAGAACGAATATGCTTTTCAAAAGTAAGTTTGGGATCAAGAGTAACTCCTAACAAACGCAGAGTATCCACATTCTCAATTTGCTCGCCATAAACTTGTAGATAAGGATGGGGAGGATCCAAGGTACGAGATCTGCTGATGATAATGGAGTGTGTTTTACTAGCATTAAGTTTCATGCCCCAAAGTTCACACCATGATGTAATTTTGGCTAAATCCCTATTCAGAGCAGTAGCAATTACGTGTCGATCTATTGGTGATGCAATTGACGCATATAAAGTTGTATCATCAGCATAGGAGATTAGTTTATTTTCAAGCTCGGAACACAGGTCAGCAGTAAAAATAATAAAAAGCAAAGGCCCAAGGACACTGCCTTGTGGAACACCAGAAACAACAGTAACAGAAGGGGAATGACACCCATCAATGACCACAGACTGAGATCTTTTCGTCAAAAAATCTTCAAAGATCCTTAAAAAATTGCCACCAATACCAATGAGCTGTAACTTAAACAGAAGTGCTTTATGGTTGACTAAATCAAAAGCAGAACTAAAGTCAATAGCCACGACGCGAGACTCATGTCCCTGGTCCAATGAAGATTGCAAGTCATGGGTGAGTGTCAGAAGTGCATCACATGTACCCAGTCCCTTACGAAAACCAAACTGTGAGTTTGGTATCAAATTATGACTATTACAATAAGAGGAAAGGCGTCTGGACAAAAGCCTCTCATAGAGCTTGGCTAGGATAGGTGTAATGGAGATAGGGCGATAGTCATTAGGAGATGATGAGGCAGTCTGTGTATTTTATAGTAATATCATATAACATGAAAACCAGGGCCCCGAAAGGGGTTGAAATAGGGGAGCTATCCCCCCGCCAAAGGCGGCTTTCTAGGGCCTTTCCTAGCTGATGCTGAGAGGATTGGGTTCTAGTCATGTGGTGATGGGCTGGTCTATCAGAGTGACAGCTGAGCAATCTCTGCCATACCCATAGCTTACTCTGACTTTAACTTTAACTTATATATTTTCTAGATCTCAAGTGACGGCGTCTCTTCTGTGGATTGACCTCCCAATCTACCAAGATTGGAAGCCAAAGCGTCACATTTTTCCCTTGCCTCTCAAGTTTCTCTTCATAATTGCTGAGGGGCACAGGGCCCTGGGTGGGGCTTTGGTTTCCCGGGCGTTTCCGCACCCTCCTCAGCCCCCGCCATGGAGTGGCTTCGGTCACCCAGGCTTTATTGTGGTCGGCGGGGAGGGTTCTGTGGGGGCACTCGGTTATGGCCTTGGAATTGCTCGGGGCCTTGGGGCTGTTCGGCCAGGCAGCTTGGGGAACAACAACAACAACAACAACAACATGAAAACCAAAATAGTATAGTACGGATGTTTATTGAAATATTTGAAAAGACCCGTTTTATTTTATTTTATTTTATTTTTGTTTTGTTTTTTCATCAGCACAAATGCTTATTACTCCCATTACTTTTATTACAAGGCATTCCAATTTAGCAAAAACGTTTGCATTGTTGTGGACTAAATCCAATAACCTAGAGTTTACACAACCATAGACATTATTTAGTGAACAATATAAACATACTGTAGGTTCATCACTCCGCTGCCTGTCAAAGGATTTAGCATGTAGGATTTTAATACATTTTATAATTATTCAGTAATCATTTTATGAATCATTATTACAACTCTCATATAATGTTAAGGTGATTTACTTGCAGTGTACTGGGTATTTAATCAGAGGACTGTATAATTTGAAGGTTAAATAATTGTAAATTCCTGCTTCTGGTTTTACTGTGTCAGACCTTACTCACGCACTTTTGAGCTCACCAAACACTGTCCACGTGATTCGGAGGTGCCCGTCACATGTGAGGGGTGTGTGTAGGGAGGTAAGGAGATAGGGCACGACAACAAGCCCTAGGAGATTCCTCCCGACAGAGGGAAACTCTTCCTGTAATATTTAAATCTACATTTGTTCCTGAATATATCAAGTTGGCTGGAATTGACATATTTTCCTTTACCCTAAAATATATGTGGTAAAGGTGATGGCGGCATTCATATATATCTTATATCTACCAATCTACGAGAGAAGCAGGCGAGAATCAGTACATAATCGACCCAGCATCTTCAAGCAACGTACCAAACTACAATAAACCAAATCCATAACTCCATAAGGAAACCTCCCAAACGGTTTTCCTAATATGTGTCATGACTAATATAAAGTATATGTGTGTGTGTGTGTGTGTGTGTGTTCACTAAGGCATAAAACTTCCTGTATTCGTACCAGTTCGTGTTCTGTGATTATATGATAAGCACATACAGTATATAACTACTTACACTTCCTAACTCATAAATCTACATACTATAATGGGGATAAACTCGAGGAAGAAAGGTGACCAGAAAAACAATCCATCTCTCATTAACCCAGGGACTTGCAGCCAGAATGTTAAGAGGTTCTACTAGGCGAATGTGGCCAGACTCTTAAGATCCATGGCCTAAAAAAAAAACTTTTAAAACACCCCAGTGGCAATCAAAACAAAGCAAATTGAGATTAGGTGAGATAATTCCCCTCCATTACTTTCTACCACTCCTACACATGTGTCCCCCCCCCCTCCTTCCCCTCCCCCCTCTTCAATTATCCAGTATTTTCCCTATTATTCCTGATATTAATCGAGTATTTTCGTGCGAGGACGGATGGGAGAGAGGGGCAGGATGGAGGAATGTATCTCTGACCCTGTAAGCCAGTCTGAGAGCTCTCCTTGTCTCTCAGTACCATGCCAGACACAAGAGAGGGAGGGTGTTTCTCTCTTGCCAGTCAAGGTCAGATTACGACTGTGGGGCTAAAATATATGATTTTCACCAGCCAATTACTGTTGCCACTTATTTTATTGCTTTCCAATGTTCATACGTTCATATTAGAAGTAAAGTAGGTGCATATTATATATATGGTAAATTGACGATTTTCGCAAGGAATTTACCAAATAACTTCGGATAGCGGGCACTTTCAAATAATACCATTGCTGCGCAGCTTATGAGTTAACAATAATTAGGCTATTATGACGTTCGGCTAATTAGTTTGGCGATTTTAAGACGTTTCGCTAATTTTCTTTGTTAAAATTAAAGCTTTTGGTGTAATTTAGGTGTTGATTTTTTTCCAGGCGAGCGATAGCAAGCCTGCAACTTAGAAGAAACTGGCCTTTAGTAGGGACAGTTTTCTGCCAATAAATGTACCGGTACAAATATATCTTGAAGTGGGATACTGGGGTTGTATTTGTAAGTTTGAATATATAAAAATAATGAAAACAGATATACTAAAAATATTCACCATCCCATAACCAACCATAACAATCATCAGATCCACCTATTATAGCCCGTCTGATCTCATAGCTAACCATCAAGTGTCTCTTAACTACCATTAGTTTTGAGGATGTTCGTTCCGTTAGTTTGGCGATTTAAAGACTTTCGCCCAATTTCTTTCAAATTTGAATACCTTTCGTGCCACTCAGGTGTCGATTTTTCCTGGCGAACGATAGCGAGCATGTAATTTAAAAGGAATCGGCCTTCGGCCGGCACATTGTTCTACCGAAAAATGTACAAATTAGCTTGAAAGGGGGTCAATGGGGTGTGATTTTAAGTTTGATGGAAGTCTCGCGAACAAACTAGAAACTTCCCCTTAAGGCAACCCTGATTGGTTTTCCTTACTAGCCTGATATTTCAACCAACCCCTAACGTTACCTAAAGCAAGTGTCACATTATGCCAATTTAAGTGCCGATGCTCCACGACTTAATTAACCCTTCCTACCCTTAGGTAAGGACAGCACGAAAGAAGGGCCGCTACCCGGTATGCCTTATCTAAGGCATGAGCTTAATAGCCTAATTAAGCTTGGTCCGAACGCCGTGCGTACGACCTATGTCAACAAACCCAAGCGTTCGTCACCGCACCTCCGAAAACAAGAAGGAGAAGACTTCTCAATGTTATTGTTCTGACGTCATGACGAAATTAGTGTCTAAAAAGCCCCCATATTGGCAACATCTCTGCAATATTGGCTCCACTGAAATCGTCATCACAACTGAACCAGTTGACTTACAGAGCTCTACTAAATGCCAAAATACAGATTGAAAACCGCACTACGATTATAGATGAGTGGGAAAGTTCTAGCAGTGAAAATAAACATAAATACGGTAGCCTAGGCCTAGACGTTTTTCGGCCATATCGCCCGGGTAGGGGCGACCGTCATTAGCTAAGACAGCCCGGGGAGGAAGGGTTAAGGAGTGGCGATACAAGGGGGAGACCACTGCCGAGTATCGTGGGTGATCGAGGGACGGGATGCCCACGGCGGGCAGTATGGACGGGCACGCCGCCTAACGGCAACTGGACGGGGTCGAGCGGCAACCATGCAAGACCTAAGGAAGATAAATGACGCCGTTGGGGTGGCACCATGCGCCATAGCGTGCAAACTGGTTGGCACCAATGCTCCTGACGAGCGGCGCCTATGGGAGGTAGGGCGGCACCGATAGATACTACAGCGGCAATGGACAGCCACCCTAAACCCCTACTCCATCACACTTGACCCCGACCGAGGCAAACCGGTCCGTCGGAGTCGACGTTTGTGTACGTGTGTGTGTGTGGGGTATTAAGCTTGAGATTTAGGGAGGAAACTAAAAACATAATAAAAAGATCCATAAATGAACAAATAAATACGCCCATCTCCCATTAATAAAGTGGTTCTTTGAGTAATTGGTAAAACAAGGCCATCTATAGTTAACCCTTTCAGTACCGGTGACGTATAGTCTGCCAACTATTAGGTTATTGTATTATGCTTACGAAGGGCCTGAGGCAATCACAAGACCTCCATTCCTCTCATTTATCTATTCTTAACTCCCACAGACCGTTCTTAAGCTGCATAAAATCGTCTAAGTATGGCAGAACTATGGCAAAACAGACGCCACCACTATTGAAAGGGTTTATAGAGAGTCACTCGTTGATGGGATTGGATTAAGGGGACAGTGGTGATTTCTGAGGTTTATTTATTTATATATTAATTTATTTTTTAGTTTCCTCGCTAGACCTCCATCAAGCTTTAAAAAAAAACACACCCAAAACCCTCTATCAACGATGTCCCGTGCGACGTTGCCAGGTCGCGGACTCACGGTATGCGCTCCCCCTATGACGTCACCTGGGCGCTACCGGGTCGGGTCGCTGCCTGACGGCGACCTACCTTATAAGCGGCGTCTGACGCAGACAGGTCGACGCCCTTGTACCGTCTGACGCCTACTGGAAGCCGCCCGATGCCACCCGCCTACCGTCCCCATCCCGTCAATTTACTAGCCGCCTACTCCGCTCATGAGAGTTGTTCGTGTCGAGCTTTTCCTGAGGCCCCTGAAGATCTCTCCCGACGGTTCTCTTGAGTCGGCGCCCACCCACGTTGCGCAGCAATGTAGGCAAAGACCTGCTCCCGACCCTTATGTCGTGGAGTGTCGGCACTTAAATCGGCATAGTGTGACACTTGCTTAAGAAGGGGCAAATACATATATTATTAATTAGATAAAATAGGACTTCAGAGGCTATCAACCCTTCTGGATTATTTACCCCTTCTGTGCTGGCGACGTATTTTTAGTTGTATTGTAGCTATATTTAGACGATTGTGTGCAGCTTCAGAAGGAATTGTGGTAGTAAAACTAGTTAAGTATGATACTTTTAAGCCTGTTAACTGCTGGAGGTTGTATTGTTCAGCATAACATCTTCTAAATATAGCTAGAATACAATTAAAAAGACGCCACCGGTACAGAAGGCTGTCGTATATCGGTTTTCACTCTATATATTATATTTAAATCTAATGGTATAATCAAGGTTGTGACTTTTCTTTTAGTTGGCCAAGAGGTTATTTGAGTGAATACGCAATTACGAGTTTAAGCAATTCCAAGATTATTATAGGATCCCATGAATTACTTTATATATTACATAATTAGATAGTCATACTCCAATCTCTGTTGATAGCTAGTCATATCTAATGTATTTCTAAGTCACGTATTTTAACTCTAGATTTAATTATATTCTTGTACTTGTAGCCAAGCAAGAACTATGATTATTGATTTCACTGTTGGAGTACAATTATAAATACACATATATTAATATCGGATATTCAAAACACAGTTTCAGTAGTTTTGTAATTTACAGTTTTTTTATGGTTTTATTTATGAGATTTCACATAATAACAAGTTGTATAAATTATCTAGTTATATTCGAATGAATACTTTACCAATACTGACTTGGTTTAATTAACACATATTATAGAAGATTAATAAAAAAAAATCTTAGTTTCCAACCAATACTATCACCTCAATTATATTATTTGAATTGTACTTGCAATGAATTTGAGTGAGGTGTGGTATTGAACTCTGGTTTTGGAAGTGGAGTTAGGTGGAGAGGTGGATGGAGCTGGAGAGCCCTTGCTCTCTTGGTGGTGTCCTTGGTTGAACTGAATTCTAATACCTCCTTAGAGATCGACAACTCCTATATTGTAACCTGTGAAACTCTATCCACTACCAAATATGGTATGGTCTCTGAACAGCTGTAATTATAGCTGTATAGCTGTTTGCTATATGAGAAACTATAAGCTTGTAACCCCATGTAACAATAGGCTTGGTTAGGGTAGGCCTATGACTCACTATGTTCCAAGAGGGGTCTTGCTTCTTTTGTATATACAAACTGATATCTCCACTTGTTTACATTAACGTGTAGAGCTCATTTAAGGTATATTCATAGTATATAAAATATTATCTCTAATTTCTTCTTATAAATATGTCATCTAACTACTTCCTAATCTATTGTACATATAAATAAGTATTACAACTCACAGGTATCTTTATTACACTTATATGAACATTCAACTAAAATTCATATGTCACAGCGAACCCTCGCGTCCATGACGTTCACAATAACATTTGTGAGGGAAGAAGAAGGAAGAAGGACAAGGGGGAAAGAATCTCATCTTTCTTCAAATTTCCTTCCACTTCCTCTCCATTCTTTCTAGTTCATCTTCTACTTAATATATATTCCTATATCTTTATTCATATCTAATCACTTTAGTCACTAGATGACTCTATGTCGAAATCAGGCTTAATATCAAGTCTCGACAAGGCGTTAAGCCAGCACACTGTAAAGGGGCCCTCACACACTCAGCAGTGCGAGCTAGTCACTAGGAGTAGGGAACAATTCGGACTCGCGGGCCTATTCGCGATGAAAATCAATGACTCCTAGTGACTCTAGCGACTCCGAGCTACTTCTGTTTAGACTCCCACTCGCTTACGGTGAAAATTGATGACTCCTAGTGACTCTAGCGACTCCTTGCGGCTTCTGTTAAACTCCCACTCGCTCGCGATGAAAATTGAGGACTTCCAGTGACTCTAGCGACTCCTAGTGACTCCTGTTAGACTCCCACTAGCTCGCACTCCTGACTGTGTGAGAGCCCCTTAAGTCAAGAATAGCGTCAGGACTGGAGCCTCTTTTCGAAAACTCCAGTCCCTTGTGTGACGCACCCAGTGCGTAGCAACGCAACCTGATTGTACTCCTTGGTACTCCATTGTACCGTCACGGTGCGTGTACCGTGTACCGTGCTGGCAGCTTATATTGAGTGTGACAACGTATAACTATGTTCTTTGTATCTCTGCAAAGGTCTCGTCATTTGCTAACCAGTGGTGGGTTTTGTTTTAAGCCATGTCGAGACCTTCCATTTAATATGTAGTATCAATAGAGAAGTTGATAGATGAGATAATAGGAATTCAGAGAGAGAGAGTGAGTTAGACTTCAGAGCGAGAGGGTAGCGGTGCGCCACGCTGCCGGGGGGGTGGTTGCCAGACGTATGGACCGGTTGGCAGCCCTGCGCTTATAGCTAGGTGCGACAGGGTTGGTAGTACATTGCCGCCTGCCTATGCTGCCTGGGCTGCCCATGTTGTCGTACTGCACATTGCATGGAGGCTCGCTGTGTGCTCTATGACCAGGTTGCCTAGAACCTTTGAGATTCTAACATCCCTTGCCCTCTCTCCCAATTTCTCACGGTTGCACTCTTTCTCTCTGACGACATTACTCTCATTTCATTCTTCTCTCTATTTAAATGCATACCCTTCCCTTGAGGTCCTAAAGGAGTTTCAGCACTCACCTCTCGTATTACTCTTAGGACAAGCATATATTTACATGTATTAGATTTAAGGGGTTAATGTGAACAGCGATCTTCTTGATGAGGATAGTTGGTGAACGTTCTACATGTTCACGAGTTATATGCCCAGCTCATCATCCAATTTGTGACTAGACTAGTGCCATGTGTAAGAGCCCGACCATGCCCAGGAGTTGTCTGTAGAGGGGCGAGGACTTAGCCTTGATTTGCCTACCGAGCCAGGAGCGAGTGTAGTACCAGAGACTACAGCTCGCTCGTAGTGCCGGTATAGTAGAGTAACGTAATTTATCTGTCCTTGTGTTCTCTGCAGTCTTTTCCTGGGTTCTCGCTTTCGGTGCTGGGACTCGTTGTTCCTGTGACTTGGCCTGCTAGCTAGAACACATGGGGATGATGAGTGGGTGATATCTTTATTTTACTATGCATTGCAGCTCTCTTTAAGTTTATGTATGTAACACTTTACAGTACACATTACTCACACACAAGACAACACTATTAATACTTTCATGTATCAATTAACTGCACTGTCGTTTTGCTGCTGTGTCCGGAGTTCTGTTGCGTAGGGCGCATACGGACTCAGAGGGGAGACAGAGTGAGAGAAGCGAAGTAGCCTATGCGGTAGTAGGCTACCGGCGCAGTACTGTTGCCTGCAACCTTTTAGTTATTCCAAGTATAGATTCATTATTACAATAAGTGACTACTATTTATGTTCCTTCCATGTGTATTATTAGGTATCTACTGGATCATGAACATCTTGTATGCTACATGCTAGTGCATGTTAGTAGGGGACAGTTATTCTAGTGCACGCGCTTTCAAATAGGCGTGTACATTTGTCATTTAGCATTTCACTGTCATACCTTTAGCCTGCTTCTATTCTACATTATTAGAGGCTTAATATTAACGTAGTTTCTTGAGTATTGCATTTCTTTAGTAATAACGTAACCTATAAATGTCTGAGGGAGTTTAGCCTCATAGCCTACCCCTGTTGTACACTTTCGCCGAGTTAAGGTACCTCGTTACCATAGACGATAACTCTGTAGGGCGTTGGTGCTTTTGTTGTCTGGAGCATATAGTATTTGGGACTGGAATCGAGCGTGTCGTTGTCACATAAGCCATTTCTGTCCTACGATCAAGAATCCCGAATATGTATTGCCGATCCAGCCGTAACAAAATGGCGACCTTGCACAAGATTCAGTAGTATCCTATCACATGTTTTTTGGAGAACTATTCTATGCTACCTAGTAGAGCTGGCTAGAATTTTCTTGCATATTGGAGGAATTTTTTATTGTGTCATTATTGTATTGGTGGACTTGCAGATTGTTTCGTTAGGGGTGTCTAGAGTAGAGTCATTCAAGCATCTTTAACATTTTGTGAGTCGAGACTGCAATTAGTAATAAGCACTTCTTTTTTTTTTATGAACAGCAATTGTATAACCAGCACTATGTCTAATGACTCATCATTTACGGGGGAGGATAACACGGTACAGCCTAGTAACCAGCAAGTACAACAGATGTTTGGGGAGGGGAGTGTTATAAGTGGAGAGAGGGATGCCCGGGCATTTTTGCAGACACCTTTGACCGAACAGCGCCTGCAGGCTATTGATTGTTACGGTCTTCGCTGTTTAGCCACGGTTTTGGGGCGGGACTGTCCTGACAGTTGGCCCAAGAAGAATTTGGTGGCATGTTTGTTGGGTGATGGCGATGGGGCGGTGGGTGGAGTGGGGTCTTGGGGGGTTCCCTCCAAGCCTCCATTCCACTCTACCCCTGAGCTGGGCCCTCAGCCAGCGAGTCTTAGCACGATGCAGCAGGAGGGTTCTCAAGGGCAAGCTGGCTTACCCGTAAACACGTCTCGGTGTGGATCCCCCATTTTGTGCTCTCCCCCCCCAGGCCTGTCTCCTGAGATGTTATTTCAGCTAGAACTAGCTAAGTTTAAGCTGCAGGAGACTCAGATACAACAGGCTAGTATAGAACGCATAGAGGTTGCTAGAATCCAAGCCAATCAGGATGCAACCAGGTACCAGGCTGAAATGGATGTCGAGAAGTCTAGAGTAGAGACCACGGGGCGTCATCTCGGTGGTGGGCACCGGGTTACAGACTCACTTTCGCATTTAATTAAGTTAGTACCCGCATTTGATGAGACAGCAGTGACCGAGTTTTTTGCTCGTTTCGAAAAGAAGTGTCGTGAGTATGACTGGCCGGAGGTTAAATGGGCAGCATTAGTTTCATCACGTCTAGTGGGTAAGGGGTTGAAAGCCTACGATGCACTGTCACTGGACGAGAGTGTAGTGTATGGACTGGCGAAGGAGGCTGTGCTCCTGGCCTACGAACTGCAACCCGAAACTTATAGATTGAAGTTCCGTGGCGTGAATAAGAAGAGCGACGTCAGTTTTATGGAGCACGCACGGGACTTAACAGATGCAGGTAATAACTGGTTTCGGTCCGAGCACGCAGAGTCGGCTGAGGAAATTAAGCAACTTTTCTATCTGGAACAGTTTTACAAATGTACTGGAACCGATCTAACGCTGAACATTAAGGAAAAATGTCCCAAGACAGTAGAGGAGGCTGCCAAGATGGCAGACCTCAGATTATCATTGATTCGTGGTTGCGGTGCCGCTCAGAGGGCTGAGTCAGGGCAGAAGGGGCGCTATACCCCACCCACCAGAGTTTTTGATAATAACAAATCCTATGACACACATAACCACACTAAATGCATTGCACCTAATAACACCTACAAACACAAGCCTCTCCCGTTTACTAAAGGTCAGGCCCCTTCTTCGCCCGCACAAGGGAAGAAGCCCATTGGGGATGTGAAATGTTACAAATGTCAGAAGCTAGGCCATTATTCACGTGAGTGCCCTAGTAACACTCCCGCTAAGCCGGTGTCATTGGTTCACAGTATCGGTGTGTCTCTGAAGGCTGCAGCAACTGCCCGGGGTAGGTTGTCAGCAGCTGAGGCACACGCGGTAAAGAAGCGTACGGAAGGCTCGACACCTGTCCGGGACACTTTCTGTGACCATCGGGGACACGGGTTTGTGAGCTGGGGGAGTGAACTACGGAGGGTTGACTTGCTGAGGGATACGGGGGCTTCGCAAACTTTGTTGAGGAACTTCACAGGGAAACCGATAAATGCGGCCAGAGTTGTTGTGGTGCAGGGTATAAATGCTACGAGGTCATACCCACTTGTGAGGTTGGAGTTGAGAGTGGGAGAGGTGTGCAGGGAGCTGGATGTAGGGATCGTTGAGTGTTTGCCAGTTGAGGGCGTCGACCTTCTTCTCGGCAACGACTTTGCGGTGCCCACTTCCGGGACTCCACCCTTAGTCGTTGCCGAGAGGGCGGCCGACGTGGATGGTGAGAATCGGGAATGGGTTGGGAGGTGCCAACAGGATGAGATGGCCTGTGTGGTAACCCGATCTCGCTCTGCGGCTCCTGCACAGCCTAGCACTCAACCTCGGGGACAGTGGAGGAAGGATCAGGAGAAGGTTGCTAAGGGCAGGAAAAGGGACATTGATTCTGCTGCACTTCTCGGTGATTCGGTACTTGGACCTATAATAAACACGGGAGTTGACTCTGGCCCAGATATGGTGTGTAACAAGGCAGAGTTGGGTAAGACTTCGCGTGAGGCAAGAGCTGTAGCGAGAGCCACTAAGGCAGTAGAGCCTACTAGCCGGGGTAATGTCTTATTACAAAACCATCTTGATGCATTGACGCCCAGGGACATTAGTGAGCAGCAGCTGCAAGACGCTAGCCTAGCTCGTTATAGCAATGGTGCCATAGAGTTGGAGGAAGATGGGGATGCGAAGCCGGGAGATTTCTTTAGGCTCAACAGGATATTGTACCGCAGATTTCTAGACCCCAAATCGAAGTGGGAGGGCGGTGCGAGGGTAGTAGACCAGGTGGTTGTTCCAAATAAGTATAGAGAGTCCTTATTGTGTCTGGCGCATGATGTGCCGGTGGCGGGTCATTTGGGGGTAACAAAAACATTGGCGGCATTGGGCAGGTTTTTCTGGTGGCCTGGGGTCAAGGCTGATGTCTGTGCATGGGTGGCTGGGTGTGCGACCTGCCAGACAACGGGGAAGCCTAACCAGACCATCCCGAAGGCACCTTTGTTTCCCATACCTGTCACCGGGCCTCCGTTCAGCAAAGTTGTAGTAGATTTGGTTGGCCCTTTCCCGCCTACTAGTAGTGGCAATAAATTCCTGTTGACAATCATGGATGTGGCTACGAGATACCCGGACGCATACCCCATGAGAAACGGCTCGGCAAAGGCAGTTGTTAAAAACTTATTATTGTTCTGTTCCCGTTATGGATTTCCACGTGAGGTGCAGTCAGACCAGGGGAGCAATTTTACATCCAAATTGTTCAAGCAAACCCTTCAGTTGCACGGTATATGTTCTGTAGTGTCGTCAGCCTACCATCCCGAGAGTCAGGGAGTCTTGGAGCGGTGGCACTCGACCCTGAAGAGTATGCTACGCTGTTACTGTGCAGAACATGACACTGATTGGGATTTGGGTCTGCCGTATGTTCTGTTCGCTGCACGTGAAGTCCCAGGAGAGAGCCTGGGGTTCAGTCCAAATCAACTAGTCTTTGGCCATAATGTGAGAGGACCTTTAAGTATGGTGAAAGAGATCTGGGAGGGCGAAGAGAAGCCGGGGTCTGTACTTAAATATATCCTTGAGAGCCGGGAGAGACTTATAGGTTGCATGGCAGCGGCAGGTAATAACTTGGTTAATGCACAGGCGGTCATGAAGCACCAGTATGACGCCAAGGTGAAGCTTCGGGAGTTTTCGGTGGGTCAGGAGGTAATGTTGCTTTTACCTTTGCCTGGACACCCCCTTTCTGCCAAGTTTATTGGGCCGTATGTGGTGGCTAAGAAACTGTCCGACCTTGATTATCTCGTTGCAACACCTGACCGTAGAAAAAAACATCAGTTATGTCATGTCAACCTCATGAAAGAGTATGTGAGACGCCCCTCAGAGCCTCTCACTGTCCCTGTGCTGGCCTGCAGCGGCCAGGGTGGAGAAGGAGGTGGGGACAGTCATGCTGCTGAGGAGGATAGCTGGGACTGTGTCATTTCCGCGGAACAGTGGGCGGGGAATACTGAACAAGAGGCTAGGCAAGCTGTAAGTCACCTGCCTGAGCACCAGGGTGCTGCTGTCCTAGGCCTGTTCAGGTCATACCCCTCTGTTTTCGCCGAACACCCAGGTCTCACTACTCAGGTAACGCACGACGTGGACATCGGTGATAATGTGCCCTTCAAGTCAGTGCCCTACCGTGTGCCCCCGGTAAAGTTGCCAGCTTTACGGGAGGAGTTAAAGTACATGGTTGAGAGAGGGATGATCACTGAAGGTTATGTGAAGTGGACATCACCCGTCACGTTGCAGCCAAAACCTGACGGCAAGGTGCGGTTCTGCATAGATTTTCGTAGGCTAAATGGCTTGACCACTACCAACCCTTACCCTTTGCCTCGAGTTGACGACAGCGTGGACAAGATAGGGAATGCAAAGTACCTTACTAAAATTGATCTTGTAAAAGGCTACTGGCAAGTACCCCTGTCGGACCGAGCTAAGCAAGTTTGTGGTTTTGTGGTAGATGGCAAGACCTACCAATGTAACGTAATGCCTTATGGGCTTAAGAACGCACCTGCCACGTTTCAGAACCTGATGAACGATATTTGTGACGAAATCCCTAACTGCACGGTCTACCTTGATGACGTGATAGTGTATGATGACAATTTTGAAAATCACCTAAGGCACTTAGAGACCCTGTTTGGGAAGTTGCACGATGCTGGGCTGGTGGTGAACCTGAGGAAGTGCGAGTTTGTAAAGGCTACTGTGCAGTATCTTGGCTTCGTGGTCGGGTTAGGCCGGGTGTGCCCCCCCCTGAGCAAGATACAGGCTATCAATATGTTTCCCAGGCCCACCACTAAGCGCCAGGTCATGCGGTTCCTAGGTATGATAGGCTATTATAGGCGCTTCATCCGGGGATACTCTACTGTCTTAGCACCGTTAACTGATCTACTGTCGAAGTCAGTGAAGTTCTGTTGGGCTGCGGAGTGTCAGAGGGCTTTCGACCTAGTCAAGCACCTGCTGTGTACACATCCGATTTTGAGAGCCCCAGACTTCTCCAGGAGTTTTCAGCTGGCGACTGATGCCAGCGGTGTGGGTGCCGGGGCAGTGTTACTGCAGACTGATTCCGAGGGCTTGGAACACCCAGTGAGCTTCTTTTCTCGCAAGTTTAATTCGGCACAAAGGAATTACTCGACTATAGAGAAGGAGCTTCTTGCTATCGTTTTGTCGCTCAAACATTTCGAAGTTTATGTTCCAGCCTACGGCCCGGTAGTGACGATTTATACGGACCATCATCCCTTGAAATTCCTAAATCAGTTTCACAATCGGAATATGCGGTTGACCAGGTGGTCCCTAATGCTCCAAGAGTATAATCTCAACATTCAGCATATTGCCGGGAGTGAGAACGTGATAGCAGATTGTCTATCAAGGGTTGATGATCCAGGATAGTCGTGCACGGTGTGTGGGTTGAGCAGGAGTAAAATTAGGCTATCATAACGCCGTCCAAAAAGATTATAAAACAATAAAATAAACGAGAAATTTTTTTTTAGTTTTGTAAGTCTTTATTGTTGTAGCATGATGCATGCGATATTGTGTTTTATGTATAATTCACTCTTCAGTTGTTGTGCACCTTTTGCAATTAGTGGCAGCTAAGGGTAGCAGGTCGGTTGGTTGCCTGTCAGATTTTGATAATGCTTCTAAGGTCGATTATCTAAAATCTTGGGGGGGCTGTGACGCACCCAGTGCGTAGCAACGCAACCTGATTGTACTCCTTGGTACTCCATTGTACCGTCACGGTGCGTGTACCGTGTACCGTGCTGGCAGCTTATATTGAGTGTGACAACGTATAACTATGTTCTTTGTATCTCTGCAAAGGTCTCGTCATTTGCTAACCAGTGGTGGGTTTTGTTTTAAGCCATGTCGAGACCTTCCATTTAATATGTAGTATCAATAGAGAAGTTGATAGATGAGATAATAGGAATTCAGAGAGAGAGAGTGAGTTAGACTTCAGAGCGAGAGGGTAGCGGTGCGCCACGCTGCCGGGGGGGTGGTTGCCAGACGTATGGACCGGTTGGCAGCCCTGCGCTTATAGCTAGGTGCGACAGGGTTGGTAGTACATTGCCGCCTGCCTATGCTGCCTGGGCTGCCCATGTTGTCGTACTGCACATTGCATGGAGGCTCGCTGTGTGCTCTATGACCAGGTTGCCTAGAACCTTTGAGATTCTAACATCCCTTGCCCTCTCTCCCAATTTCTCACGGTTGCACTCTTTCTCTCTGACGACATTACTCTCATTTCATTCTTCTCTCTATTTAAATGCATACCCTTCCCTTGAGGTCCTAAAGGAGTTTCAGCACTCACCTCTCGTATTACTCTTAGGACAAGCATATATTTACATGTATTAGATTTAAGGGGTTAATGTGAACAGCGATCTTCTTGATGAGGATAGTTGGTGAACGTTCTACATGTTCACGAGTTATATGCCCAGCTCATCATCCAATTTGTGACTAGACTAGTGCCATGTGTAAGAGCCCGACCATGCCCAGGAGTTGTCTGTAGAGGGGCGAGGACTTAGCCTTGATTTGCCTACCGAGCCAGGAGCGAGTGTAGTACCAGAGACTACAGCTCGCTCGTAGTGCCGGTATAGTAGAGTAACGTAATTTATCTGTCCTTGTGTTCTCTGCAGTCTTTTCCTGGGTTCTCGCTTTCGGTGCTGGGACTCGTTGTTCCTGTGACTTGGCCTGCTAGCTAGAACACATGGGGATGATGAGTGGGTTATATCTTTATTTTACTATGCATTGCAGCTCTCTTTAAGTTTATGTATGTAACACTTTACAATACACATTACTCACACACAAGACAACACTATTAATACTTTCATGTATCAATTAACTGCACTGTCGTTTTGCTGCTGTGTCCGGAGTTCCGTTGCGTAGGGCGCATACGGACTCAGAGGGGAGACAGAGTGAGAGAAGCGAAGTAGCCTATGCGGTAGTAGGCTACCGGCGCAGTACTGTTGCCTGCAACCTTTTAGTTATTCCAAGTATAGATTCATTATTACAATAAGTGACTACTATTTATGTTCCTTCCATGTGTATTATTAGGTATCTACTGGATCATGAACATCTTGTATGCTACATGCTAGTGCATGTTAGTAGGGGACAGTTATTCTAGTGCACGCGCTTTCAAGTAGGCGTGTACATTTGTCATTTAGCATTTCACTGTCATACCTTTAGCCTGCTTCTATTCTACATTATTAGAGGCTTAATATTAACGTAGTTTCTTGAGTATTGCATTTCTTTAGTAATAACGTAACCTATAAATGTCTGAGGGAGTTTAGCCTCATAGCCTACCCCTGTTGTACACTTTCGCCGAGTTAAGGTACCTCGTTACCATAGACGATAACTCTGTAGGGCGTTGGTGCTTTTGTTGTCTGGAGCATATAGTATTTGGGACGGGAATCGAGCGTGTCGTTGTCACATAAGCCATTTCTGTCCTACGATCAAGAATCCCGAATATGTATTGCCGATCCAGCCGTAACAACACGAAAAAAACTAAATCCTCAGTGCCGATTGAATGATTTACTAGATCAGCCACCTTGAATTATAAAGTAATATAACCGTGTGGATGGGATTCTTCGGTACTGTTTTATAATATTTCTACAAGGTATCCGATGGCCTTGCACAAGTTCAGCTCAGCACCCACGAGGTATATATATATATATATATATATATATATATATATATATATATATATATACAGTATATATATATATATACTTTTTTTTGTCTATGTGAATGAGGGAGACAAAAGGCATAACAGCCTGCAGCGAGTGCCTCCCCCTGATTTGAAAGAGTGACAGGGCCAACATCAAGGAACGTTCGAGCTAAAATGCCTGGACACACAGAGTTTGAAGCAATTTAAGTCATAGGAAGAGGGAAAGACTGATTCTGGGAGAGTGTTCCAGAGTTTACTAGTTGAATAGAAGAAAGTCTGAGAATAGCGTTTCACTCTTGGGTTGAAGAGTTGCACAGAGTAGGGGTGGGATTGTGTTGCAAGGCGGGTACTACGTACCCTACGTAGAGGAGGTGGTATACACTGGGAAAGCTCCGATGAACACAATACTCAATACAAGGGCGCACTATGCCCCTGTACAGAGCAAGAAGCTGTGCAGGGGAAAAGAACCCCCTAAGGCGGTTGAGCACACCCAGCTTCTGGGAGGCTGCCTTAGCAAGACTGGTAATATGGTCCTTCCAAATGAGAGCAGAAGAAAAAGAGACACCAAGAATATTGAAAGAAGATGAAGGGTTGATTTTTGTATTGTTGAAGAATAAGGGATAGTCCGCTGGGAGATCCTGACGGGTAGATAGATGGAGAAATTGGGTTTTGGAAGCATTAAAGTTAACAAGGTTTTCTCTGCCCCAATTGGAAATAGTATTTAGATCAGAATTTAAGAGTTCTATGGCTTCATTACGTTTGTCGTTGAGGGATTGCTGGCTGGGGCGTTCTGAAAAAGTAATGGAGTAGTGTAAGGTTGAGTCGTCTGCGTATGAATGGATGGGAATTAAGGTACAGTTAAGGAGATCATTTATAAAAATTAGAAAGAGAATAGGAGATAGGACAGAGCCCTGAGGAACACCTGAGAGTTTATAGGGTGAGGAAGTGAACAATGGCCGTCCACAACCGCAGCTATGGAACGGCCGGAAAGGAAATTAGAGACAAAGGCACAGATGGAGGGATAGAAACCGAAGGAGGGTAGTTTAGAAATTAAAGATTTATGCCAGACTCTATCGAAGGCTTTCGATATGTCTAGTGCAATAGAAAAAGTCTCACCGAAGTCCCGAAAGGAGGATGACCAAGAGTTAGTAAGATATGAAAGAAGATCACCAGTAGAGCGACCCTTAAGGAAGCCATACTGGCGATCTGAGAGCAGATTATGAGAAGAGAAATGCTTAAGAAATTTGGAAGCAAGAATAGTTTCAAAAACTTTAGAAAGACAAGAGATAAGAGCAATTGGACGATAGTTGGAGGGTTGAGAGCGGTCACCCTTCTTTGGGACAGGTTGAATGTGAGCAAACTTCCAGCATGAAGGGAAGACGTTAGAGGATAGACAGAGACGAAAGAGTTTGCCTAGGCAGGGAGTCAGCACGGAAGCACAGTTTTTTGAGAACAACAGGAGGAACACCGTCCGGACCGTACGCCTTATTAGTGTTAAGCCCAGAGAGGGTAGAAAGTACATCTTTAGAAGAGATTAGGATATTAGGCATAAGTAAGAGAGAGGAGGGCGGAGAGGGAGGAATAGCACCGGAATCATCCAAGGTGGAGTTTCTCGCAAAAGTTTGAGCGAAGAGTTTAGCTTTGTCAGAGGAAGAAGTGATGGTTGTGCCATCAGAGTGGGAAAGGGGAGGGAAAGACGAGGAAGAGAAATTGTTGGAGAGGTTTTTGGCTAGATGCCAGAAAGCTTGGGAAGAGCTAGAGTTGGATAGTTCAGTGCATTTATTATTGATGAAAGAGTGTTTGGCAAGTCGAAGAACAGATTTGGCTTGATTCCGGGCAGAAACATATGAAGAATGAGAGTCTTGAGTTTTAAGGCGTCGGTACCGTTTGAATGCTTCCTCCTTATTGCGGACAGCAGTAGAACAGGCGTGAGTAAACCAAGATTTTTTAGCATTAGTCTGAGAGAAAGAAAATGGAATGTATGCTTCCATGCCCGATAGGATTACCTCGGTAATGCGTTCAGCACTCTCCGAGGGTCCTCGGCCATGGAAGCAGAAATCATTCCATGGGAAATCAAAGAAGTACTGCCGAAGAGCCTCCCAGTCGGCAGTGCCAAAGTGCCACAAGCGCCGCCGGCTAGGAGGATCGGGTGGCTGTACTGGAGTGATAGGACAGGTGACAGAGATAAGTTTATGGTCGGAGGAGCCCAAAGGAGATAAAAGATCGCCAGTATAAGAAGAAGGGTTAGAAGTTAGAAAACAGGTCAAGAATGTTGGGCCGATCTCCGATGCGATCCGGGATACGGGTGGGTTGCTGAACTAACTGCTCTATGTCATTTAGGATAGAAAAGACGTAGGTTTGTTCACCAGGTGGATCAGTAGTGTGAGAGGAGAGCCATTGGCGGTGGTGAACGTTGAAATCTCCTAAGATGGAGATTTCTGAGAAAGGAGAAATGGATAGAATGTGTTCCACTGTAGAGTTTAGATAGTCAAAGAATTTGGGAAAGTTGGTAGAGTTAGGGGAAAGATAGACAGCACAGAAATATTTAGTAAGAGAATGACAGGAAAGTTTGAGCCATAAAGTTGAGAATTCAGAGGAGTCGAAATCGGGAACACGAGAGCAAGTGAGTTTGTTGTGCACATATACACAACATCCGCCTTTGGCTTTGAAACTAGGATAGAGAAAGTAGGAGGATACAGAGAAGGGGTTGCTGGATGTTGCTACAGACACCTGAGTTTCGGTGAGGAAGAGAAGATCAGGTTTGTAGGAGGAGAGATGGTGCTCAACAGAGTGAAAGTTAGAGGAAAGTCCGCGAATGTTGCAGAAATTAATAGAAAGAGTAACAGGCCGAGGTCCAGGTAATTGTGTGGGGTCGTCAGGGGATGGTCGGTCGGGTGAGGGGGCATTTATGGTCCCCCCCCCCCCCCCCCTGGGGACTCCGAGGCTTTTGTAATTTTGGTGTGGAGGAATGAAGTGTGGTGTGCATGTTTAGTGTAGTGAAGTGGATAGGAGGAGGAGGTGTTTGTGAGAGCTAGCTGGATTGCTCTCAGTGTAAATGAGGCACAAAGAAAATCAGTAAGAGAGGCCAAGCAAATGAAACAGGAGTTCCAGCGACTCTTTATCACATGCCTATAACCTCACCTGGGTCTAGCCCTGATCGATTGGTGCCTACAATCTCCCCACAATATAGTGGGCTTCTGAATGCTGGTGTGCTTGTTTTTTGTGGGTGAACTGCTATGTGTTCTTCTCCTTCCACTTTTTCCTTCTCGAGTCTTTTACTGATCCTCCTTACCTCTTGTGGCAGTAAGGGTTGGCTACTGACTGATCACTGGAACCCAAAAGGGAAGCAATTTTCCTAGACTTTCTTCCAAGTTGGTAAACCTTGGAACTCTCTCCCACAATCCGTCTTTCCCTCGTCCTATGGCTTAAACTACTTCAAGGTCAGTGAGTTCAAATAATTTTACTATAACGTACCTTGAGTTTGGTGTTCTATTCTTTCAATTAATGCAGGGTGGGGTGGGGGGGGGGGTGCTCGTTACAGGCAGCATTACCTTTTGTCTCCGTCTTACACATATACAAATATATGGTTCACAGGACTGCTTGCATCATCTGGGTTACTACAGATATTTAATGTACATACATTTGTAATAGGGTATGCAATTTGCGCGTCTTTACATAAATATGTAGTGTCTTTTGTAGCTTATGACGTATATTCAGTAGTTATTTACGGTAGTATGAAATATGTACTTTATAATCTATATACTTGAGGGTTCTCCTCAGTAGAAGAAGGCCTGGTATCCGGGAGGCCTTGGACAGGTTATTAATGTGGTCGATCATTAAAACAGATATCTATCTATCTATCTATATGCTCAGGCCCAATCCCCATAATTTTTGGGTGTAGCCGACTCAGATATATATAAGAGTAATGACGGGGCTGGGGAGAACGGATTGGCTCATGGGTTTACAAAATGGAGAGCGTTTCTCTCTCTTCCCCTTGGCTGGCTTCTTTATATAGAGCTTCGATTAGGGGATCCAGAACACTGATGTTATATAATGCGGGATACTCTTTGTTTTATTTAACTATACATTATGTGTGTTATTTATTATGTTATTCTGTACAAAATATGAATATATAAATGTTCGGTCCAACACCCGTATATTGCTATACCCTCTTTATATAGGCAGATAAAATTGGCATGGTAGACTATTATTACATACGGTCCATCACAACTTACAACTTGTATTGTAGGAAATGCTTTGTATTTTGTGCACTGTTTTGTTATTAGGTTTTTTGGGCTTCTGTTTCACAAGGGCCGTTATTTCGTGGACATTATCAATGCCTGAATAGCGTGTATTTCCAAACATTCCTGTCTCGCACCCATGAACTACGGAAGGTGTATTATTTTGGTCTGTGTGTGAATGTAGTAGTGCGTGGCGGTCATTTACAGTTACTCTTCATGTTTGATGTGGTATTGGGTAACAAGCTATGGTGTTGAGAGTAACCTGCCGCCTGTAATGACCTCCTGGTCAGTAGAACATAATAACTGACTGAAAGTTGCATTATTATTTGTTATACGAACACATAGAATGCAACAAAAAACAAAGTTGTCATAAACCTTAATTGTAATGTTTCCTACAATCCATCACTAACTGTTCCAGGGAGTAGTGAGTTGGAGAGACTATCATTAGACCACAACAGACAATAAAACAACTTTTATGAAAGCAACAATACCTCCCCTTACCAGTAGGATCCAGTCTAAACCAGAAATATCCATTATTCCGAATGTCAATCAAAACATTATTATAACTAACTGAACCGAACTTTGCCTTGTATATGTGTGTGTGTGTGTGTGTGTGGTGTGTGTGAGTATGGTTGGGTGGTAGGGGGGTACTGCACGCTAACACAGTACAGGAAATATCATCAACAAGTCAACACCTACGTTACATGAAATTATGAATTTATCTTGTCAGCACCATTTCCTTATCGGACTAAAAAAATAACAATATTTTAATATCTGCTGTGGATCAATTAGAGAATACCAGTGATCAGATGTTCAGTCGTACAGGTTCCTCGGATTCTTTGTTTAACTATGCAAACACAACATCATTAGTTATAAATAACTAGCTATGCATTCATCATAAGGTGTGTTTTATATATCATCTTCCCACAGACGACTTAATTCAAGTGTTCAAAATCATCAAAGTTATAAGTACTTCACTATCGACCAATCTAATTACACGCGGGCAAACGGTTGCAAAATTATTGGTAAATCTTTCAACTCAAACGAATCTAAGAATGTCTTCTTCAATCGAGTTGTCAACTTGTGGAATGGGCTTCCCCGAGACATTATTGACTGCAGCACCGTTGAATCTTTTAAACTTCGCCTAGACAAATATCTTGCATCAAACCCGCGACTGACTGCGTTTGTAAATGAATAGCTTTATTTTTTTCCCCCTCAGATTCATCAAGGATTATTGCGTATACATATTACTAAGACGTTATTATCTTTTTCCCAGATATACGAAAGATCACTTATAACTGTGTTATGTTACTAGCCCATCTGTCCCCGACTAACTTCCTAATCCTGCCACGTTGTACATGCCCGGCTGGACCACTAACCCCCTTTTCGGTATGCCTTTATTTAAGAAATCAAATTTACCCATAGAGTAATACTTTTACAGTTTGGTCAATCTCCTTCTATAGACTATTACACTGGGGTTGTATTAGTGTACTATTGTTAATTTAATTAACCCTTTGGGGATAATGACACACTATAGCAGTTTATTCTGGCTATTAACCCGGGAACTGCTGGGAGACTCTTAAGAGTTCCCCCGGCGGACTGCTGGGAGACTCTTATGAGTGAGTGAAAAAAAAAATCAACTTTTGACATCGAAAAAAAAAAAAAAAAAATTATTTTTTTATTTTTTATTTTTTTTTGGCCCCTGGGCCATGCAAAATCTCAGTCCTCTACCTCCCCTCCTTCCCCACTTTCCTCCTCTCCTTCAGTTATCACCTATTTTCCCTGTTATTCCCTTATTCTGAGGTATATTTTCGTGCTAACATTAGCGAGTTGCAAGCAGGGTGTTGTCATCACTGATGGCAAGCGAGTGCAAGAGAGAGAGAGAGAGTATTGATCGACTGTGTCTCAGTGGCCTTGGGGGAAATTGGTGGGAAAGCAGTTTGCCTCACCCATACATTATACAACTCGCGGGCTATATCTCCGATTTTGACCATCCAAACGCTGTTTTCACTTGTTTTATTGTTGTTTCAGGTTAATACCTTATAATCAACCCATAATAGGCGCATATGGATAAGTATTAATGCTATTAATGGCACAATGAATATTTTAGTGACGGAAACACCTCAAATACGTCAGCACAGGGGGACGTTTCCAATTACCCCCATGCGCACTTGTTAGGTTAATAGACAATTACAGTTTAGGATGGATCTGTGGAAAGTAAACGGTTAAAGACTAGCTCAATTAAACTTCTGACTTCCATATTCCTTTCCTAGTCTGAATATAATTGTCTAACAATAACCAGACTTTACTGCCAAAACGCGCCGTAATCCTCAAGGGATTAATGTTAGTCTACCCATAGTTCATGTACCCCATCTCTCTGTCTTTGGCACTTTGTGATAGCGTATTCACTGTTAAAATCATTAATAGGACCATAACTTAACTAGTATTATTATGGAAAGCCTCCCCTGGGTACTGCCCTGCTCGATTGGTGCCTACAATCTCCCAACACGACTTATAGTGTACTGGCTTAATTATCCAGAAGGATTGATAGCCTCTGAGGTCCCATTTTAACTTATTAGTTCGTCATTATCCACTATAAATCTTAAAAAGGTTGACACATGCCACATTCATTTCACATAATATTATATCATGCAGTTATACTCTGCCACCTTATATCCCACACATAACACTTCATCATAATCCTCTCAATGTTCCCTTAATCTGCCACCTTATATCCCACACATAACACTTCATCAAAATCCTCTCAATGTTCCCTTAATCTGTCCCTGTCTTGAATGTCATAGCATCACCCAAAATTAACCTCCTCCCTTAACTCTAAATCCCGCACCTCCCCCGTTTACTCTGCTACCCATGGTCATCCCTCTGCGGTCCCCTACGTCAAGCTAAAGGATTAGTTATAGAGCTATAGTGTATTCAAGCTAACCTGGCATAAATTGGTACCGCTGCCTCTCTATGCTTCCTATACTGCCTTTCTAAACTGCTCGTGTGACGCCGTCTTCATTATATAATAATATATAGAATGGAAGCGTTACCAATATTTGTCTGGTTAGCTTGAATACACGTTAACAATGTTAATAAGGCTCCACCAACAATCCTGGCAGCTCGTGTGTTTACTCCAGTGAAGCCGGGTATTGGTGGATTTACACCAGCCCTTTCTCCACTACTCTTATCTGGTAGTTTCTGGGATGTACTTATATTTAAATCTTGTCACCTAGGATAACCCACCTTCATTCTTATTGCCAATACAAGTGCGAAATAGCTTCAAAATGTTGCCAGAATTAAATTGTGGATACACATTTACTTGAGCAAGCGGGTGTGTAAATCCACCTTAAATTAAACACGAGCTCTTTTTCTGGAAACTCCGATCTGACAACTTCTGAACTATGCCTTTGTTATATAAATGTTGACACATATGACAACCTACCATTAGTCCTGTTGTCACTAACACTGCTAGATAGTCCGACAATGTTGCCTAGCTCAGAATATAGGTGTGTGTCACCAGACAAAGTAAAATACTGTGACGTTAACCACTCCGTTAGAACCGCATGGCTTGTCCTACAGTGACTCGCTAGGATCGCCAGGGCAGTGGATGTGGCTACAGTTGATGTATTATTGTGTGCTTTATTTCATATGAAAGCTCGTGTCATGGGCAGTCCAGAAAGGCTCTTTGTTTTCGCCCATGTCAAGGCTTTATATATTTAATTGCAAAGTATATGTTTTATCATTAAGTAATAATGATAGGATTTGAGAGAGAGAGAGAGAGAGAGAGAGAGAGAGTAGAACAGAGTGAGAGGAGGGGCGCAGTGTTATTTGCCATGCTTGATGACGTCACGGCTGGCTGGTCTGGGATTGGTTGGAGGAGTTTTTTACCATGCTTGGTGACGTCATGTTTGGCTGGCTTCTTTGTCATTGGCTGAAGGAATTGTTACCGCTTTGTCTACGCGGTGCGAGCTGGTGCTAGTATATATACAGCTCTCTCGCCACTCTGTCCCTCAGATCTGGTTTCTAGAACGCATCCCTCTTATCCCTTTGATATCTGTCGCCCTCTTTGCACCTGAGAATCTTTTCCTCTGCCTATCTCTCTCATTCTCCATATCTTTCACCACATTTTATTAATATTATACCCCCTCTGGTTAACTCTGCATATTCAGCTTCATGCTGGCCAGTTGTATTGTGCGTTAAGGTCTTATATAACCCATGTATGTTTAGTTGTTAAGATAAGTTGATCACGAAGCATTGGTTGGCATTCATATTGTTCAGTACTGCTTCCTGTAATTATTAGTGTTCTGCTGGATTAGATAATGCTAGACTGGGAGTCTGATACTATAAGGTATTGTTTCCGATGGGTGCTGGCTTTAGTTAAAAGCTGCACGACATACCTGAGAACTGGAGTTGATTGGGTAAATTCTAGTCTGTGTGCCATTGAGAATAGAGCATGCACTAATAAGGGCTTTTTGCCTATACCATTCTGCACTGTTCTAAGCTCGTTGTTTGTCTTTGAGGTACGCCAGGAGACGCTTAATACTTCGGTATTAAGGTTTCTCAAGAGAGCTACCCTTCATTATAACGTAATATTTGACGCACAGACTTGAGATTTGCACTAGGCTATGCGGCATGCCATGCGCACCAGTATCTCGTATCATTGACTCTAGCTAGACTTTATCAGTCACAGTAGACATTAAGTATATTAAACCAATTACTCTTCTATGCATACCCGTTTATGATTACACAAACATTTCGCAGCCTAGTTTGATCTATTGAGACACAAACGACTTAGGCTCTTTTTGTTGATAGGAATACTGCATTGTCGTGGCGATTATTATTAGTGTTGTAGCGTTTAGGATATTCTTGGCTCCGACTGCATTATATATCCTGCCTTTTTGTGTGCATAGCCTGCACGAGCATTGTTCCACTGCCTGCCTTTTTGGGTTCCATTTCCGGTTCGAGCATCTTGATAGCATCTAACATTTAAAGAAGATTCCTTGTTGGTGTTGAAGGACTTTAGTGCACTTTCTTTCATGCAGGAGTGCCTGACATTTATTGATTAAAGTAACGTAAGCTGTAACTTCTCTTACCACCTTACTTTGCATACCATAACCAAGCACCTTCGGTTATAGGTAGTAATAGTCTGTTTTCACATAAGATTAAGCCTAGAGTAGACGCACATTTATTGAGAGTTTAATAACCTATTATTGCATATAGAACTCTGGAGAGTATTTGTGTTCTTTGTTCACTGGGAATATACATCAGAGGTTGGATCTAGCGCTTTCCGTTGTAGCATTTATGCCATTACTAGTCCAATGAATAAGAACCCTGATATATTTAAACCTCAGTCGTAACAAATGGCGACCTTACCTAGGATTTGGTGAACCTACATTTATTAGCAGGGAACATTTGTTGTTTTGGGGAATATTTTGCGGGGATCAGCAAGAATAATTTTTTTTTTGCAACATAGTATAGCCCTTGAGTATTTCCGAGAACTCTTGTGTGTATATTGAGGTATAAGAGTTTGGGGTGCTTCTTTTCTGAATATTGAGGTGGGAAATTTTTGTGAGCATCATGTCTTATACCGGATCAGAGGAGAATGGAGACACAGTACGTAATGTCGAAACTGAGGAACAGCAGCATGATGAAATGGTTAATCAGGTGAACTGTGAGGAGGATGCTAGGATATTTTTGCAATGGCCTGTTACTGCCGAGCGGTTGGGGTATGGATCGGTACGGTCTTCAATGCCTGGCCACAGCTATCGGTCATGCGGGTACTAGCAGCATGACCAGGGATAACTTGATAACGTGTGTACTGGGCAGGGTGTCTGGTGAGCGAGATTGGTTGAGTGCTCAGAGCCCTTCGGCCATGCTTCCCCTACACTCGACTCCCAGCCATCCCAGTAGTTTGCCGACCCCGAGTACGCTTCCACAGTTGGGTGGTGGCTGGCAGGGTGGGTTGCCCCTGGGGGGACCACCGGTAATTTCAAACATTGTAGCACCTTCACCTCCTCAAGGGTTAACTCCAGAATTATTGCTTCAGCTCGAATTAGCTAAGCTTCAGCAGCAACAAAGGGCATGTGAGCTTCAGCAGCAATTAGAATTAGCCAAGATAGAAGAGAGAGCCAAGAGAGAAAAAGTCACCAGCACATAGAGCTAGCAAAAATCCAAGCTGATTTAGAGTCGACTAGTTACTGTGCCGACATGGACGTAGAGAAGTCGCGAGTAGAGTCAACGGGACAGCGACTTGGGGCTGGTAACCGTGCTCATGATCAATCTCTCTCGCACTTATTGAAACTGGTTCCGGTGTTTGATGAGAGTGGTGTAACAGAATTTTTCGCACGCTTTGAGAAGAAATGCCAGGAACACCAGTGGCCAGAGAATAAATGGGCAGCACTTGTATCCTCTAGATTAATAGGCAAGGGTCTTAAAGCCTACGATGCGTTACCTTTGGAGTCATGTATTGTGTATGAGGATCTCAAGGAGGCTGTCCTGAGGGCTTACGAACTGCAACCAGAAACGTACCGTTTGAAGTTCCGGGGTGTAACTAAGGGAAGAGATAGCACCTTTTTGGAACACACCCGGGACTTGTTCGATGCTATGGGGAACTGGCTCCGATCTGAGAAGGTAACAACATTTGATGGAATTAAGCAGTTAATGATGTTGGAGCAGTTCTTTAAGAGCACGGGCGGTGATCTAACTTTGAACTTAAAGGAGAAAAATTCAAGAACTCTAGTCGAAGCAGCAGAAATGGCTGATCGACGGCTGTCGTTGATTCGGGGTTGCGGGTCCTCACAGAAGTAAGATGCAAGTGCTAGGGACCGTTATCCTCCCCCTCCCCGTAGCAATGACACATTTAAACAAAAGAGCAATGAAACTAAAACTGAATCCAAACCTAACACCACGCCGTATGAGAAAAGTCAGGGGCTTTTTACATCACAGTATAAGCCGAAACCGAAATTTATGTGTTTTAAGTGCCACCAGGAGGGTCATAAGGCAAATGAGTGCCCTAGTCGACCTCCTCCGGCAGCCGTGTCTTTTGCTCACGGCATTGGAGTGTTCAAGAGGACATCAGAGTTTGTTAGAGGCAATTCTTCTGAGGTAAATACACTGCCAGTGCAGAAGGATCCGGAAGGCTTATTCCCTGTCCGTGATGCCTTTAGTGACCACAGGGGACTCGGTTGTGTGGAGTGGGGGGGGGTAGAAGACATGAGGTGAGAATTTTGCGTGACACTGGGGCATCGCAAACACTGTTGAGGAATTTCACTGGTAAACCTGTAAATACGGTGGTTGTGGTTCAGGGAGTTAATGCAACAAGGTCATACCCGCTTGTAAGAATGAAGATGGAAGTTGATGGTGTGACTCGTGACCTGGATGTAGGAATTGTGGAGAAGTTGCCTGTTGGGGGCGTCGACCTCCTTCTCGGCAACGACTTTGCGGGGCCTACTTCTGAGGCTCCACCCTTAGTCGTTGCCGAGAAGCCGGCCGACGTGAGTAGGGAGGAGCAGGAGTGGGTTGAGAAGTGTCAGGTGCAACCTATGGCGTGTGTTGTCACCAGATCTCTTGCATCCAGGGAGTCACATTCTGGTCAACAGTCTTTAGACAAGCGGAGGAAAGGTACCGAGAAGGGGTTGAAAGTTGATGCGGTTGAGAGTTTAGTATCAACGGACATTCTCGGGGACTCATTATTAGGACTGATTTTCGAGTCTGGAGAAGACCCATTAACTGTTACTGAGAAGGCAGAGGATGGGCTTAAAAAGACGAAGAGACAGCAACGGGAGGCTAAATTCAATGTAGGAGGGGGGCATGAGTTGTTTCGCAAACACTTAGATAAGCTTGCTCCTTCGGACATTCGTAAATTGCAATTAGAAGACCCGGAGGTTCTTGAATGTGGTACCGGTGCTGTCGTGTTGGAGGAGGACAGTGATGCACAGTCGGGAGATGTAGCAACAAGGTACCCTGACGCGTACCCTATGAGAAATGGGTCAGCGAAGACGGTGGTCCGAAACTTGCTAGTGTATTTTTCCCAGTATGGTTACCCGCGGGAGATTCAGTCAGACCAAGGATCCAACTTCACTTCTAGCCTCTTTGTTCAAGCAATGCCGCAGCATGGGATTGTTACGGTTGTGTCATCTGCGTATCATCCGGAGAGCCAGGATGTGTTAGAGCGATGGCACTCAGCCTTGAAATCTGTGCTTCATTGTTGTTGCTTTGAGGATGGGAAGGGTTGGGATCTGGGCCTGCCATATATTTAATTTGCTGCACGGGAGATACCTGGGGAAAGTTTGGGATTCAGCCCTAATGAGCTCGTCTTTGGACACCGTGTCAGAGGGCCTCTCCATATGGTTGAAGATATATGGGAGGGCGCAGAAAAACCTTGTTCTATGCTCAAGTATGTCCTCGACAGTCGAGAACGGATGTTGCGCAGTCTGGAGTTGGCTGGCCGTAATTTGACTAGCTCTCAGGCCCTCATGAAGGACAGGTACGACCTCAAGGTTAAACTCAGGGAGTTTCACGTGGGTCAGGAGGTGTTGATTCTACTGCCCCTTGTAGGTCATCCCTTATCTGCGAAGTACACTGGTCCTGATAGGGTGGTTGAGAGGCTATCCCACCTGGATTGCTTGGTGGCCGCTCCAGACAGACGTAAGCGCAATCAGTTATGTCACGTTAATCTCATGAAGGAGTATGTGAGGCACCCCCCTGAGCCTCTCACTGTGCCTGTGATGACGTTTAGCAGTCAAGGTGGAGAAGGAGAACGGGACAGTCAAGCTCAGGTGGAGGATAACTGGAAGGATAAGAAAGTCAAATGGGCGCCTGAGTGTGAGAAGGCATTTAGAGTAGTAAAACACCTGTTGTGCACTCACCCGATCCTCAGGGCCCCTGACTTTAGCCTACCTTTCTAACTAGCAACGGATGCTAGTGGTGTGGGGCCTGGTGCCGTCCTTATGAAAATGGACGATGATGGGCTGGAACATCCTGTTAGTTTCTGCTCGGATAAGTTCAATTCAGCCCAGGGAAGCTGCTCTGTTGTTGAGAGGGAGCTGCTGGCAGTTGTGCTTGCACTGAGGCATTTCGAGGTATATGTTCCAGCCTATGGTCCGGTCGTTGTAGTTTACAAAGATCATCACCCTCTCAAGTTCTTGGACCAGTTTCACAATCGGAATATGAGGCTGACCAGGTGGTCACTAAGGTTATTGGTATATAACCTGGACATACGCCATATTACCGGTTGTGACAACGTGGTTGCAGATTGTCTCTCAAGGGTATATGATCCTGGGTAGATTGACACACGGGTAGCCTCCTGCTTTAGTTTGAATAGTATTTTGCGCTTGGTGCTTGTTGGCTCGCGGTTGTAGCCCAGCGTATTGGGTCGTAAACCAGGAGTTGAGCGTTTGGTATAGAAGAAAAAACTAGGCTTGCCCCTATAGTGCAGCCGAAATAAACAAATTAAAAACATAAAAATCAAATAAAAACTCTTTCTTTGATAGTTGAATTTGTTCAGTATGTTATAGCAGTAATATCGAGTTGCACTCCTCTCAGAATGCCCGGGCTAGAGAAGCTCGCTCTTGAGGAGCATAACTACATATGATTTAACCTATTGTGTTGGGGAGGGTTATAATTTTGTAAAATGTTTTATTGAAGAACTGTGCCAGATATTTTACTGCCACTGGGTGATCGGAAGTAGAGATATAGCATGGGTTCTAACCATCAGATTCTTTTTGAGCTTTGGGCCTCTGAGAAAAATCTTGGGGGGGGTGTGACGTTAACCACTCCGTTAGAACCGCATGGCTTGTCCTACAGTGACTCGCTAGGATCGCCAGGGCAGTGGATGTGGCTACAATTGATGTATTATTGTGTGCTTTATTTCATATGAAAGCTCGTGTCATGGGCAGTCCAGAAAGGCTCTTTGTTTTCGCCCATGTCAAGGCTTTATATATTTAATTGCAAAGTATATGTTTTATCATTAAGTAGTAATGATAGGATTTGAGAGAGAGAGAGTAGAACAGAGTGAGAGGAGGCGCGCAGTATTTTTTGCCATGCTTGATGACGTCACGGCTGGCTGGTCTGGGATTGGTTGGAGGAGTTTTTTACCATGCTTGGTGATGTCATGTTTGGCTGGCTTCTTTGTCATTGGCTGAAGGAATTGTTACCGCTTTGTCTACGCGGTGCGAGCTGGTGCTAGTATATATACAGCTCTCTCGCCACTCTGTCCCTCAGATCTGGTTTCTAGAACGCATCCCTCTTATCCCTTTGATATCTGTCGCCCTCTTTGCACCTGAGAATCTTTTCCTCTGCCTAGCTCTCTCATTCTCCATATCTTTCACCACCTTTTATTAATATTATACCCCCTCTGGTTAACTCTGCATAATCAGCTTAATGCTGGCCAGTTGTATTGTGCGTTAAGGTCTTATATAACCCATGTATGTTTAGTTGTTAAGATAAGTTGATCACGAAGCATTGGTTGGCATTCATATTGTTCAGTACTGCTTCCTGTAATTATTAGTGTTCTGCTGGATTAGATAATGCTAGACTGGGAGTCTGATACTATAAGGTATTGCTTCCGATGGGTACTGGCTTTAGTTAAAAGCTGCACGACATACCTGAGAACTGGAGTTGATTGGGTAAATTCTAGTCTGTGTGCCATTGAGAATAGAGCATGCACTAATGAGGGCTTTTTGCCTATACCATTCTGCACTGTTCTAAGCTCGTTGTTTGTCTTTGAGGTACGGCAGGAGAACGTTTAATACTTCGGTATTAAGGTTTCTCAAGAGAGCTACCCTTCATTATAACGTAATATTTGACGCACAGACTTGAGATTTGCACTAGGCTATGCGGCATGCCATGCGCACCAGTATCTCGTATCATTGACTCTAGCTAGACTTTATCAGTCACAGTAGACATTAAGTATATTAAACCAATTACTCTTTTATGCATACCCGTTTATGATTACACAAACATTTCGCAGCCTAGTTTGATGTATTGAGACACAAACGACTTAGGCTCTTTTTGTTGATAGGAATACTGCATTGTCGTGGCGATTATTATTAGCGTTGTAGCGTTTAGGATATTCTTGGCTCCAACTGCATTATATATCCTGCCTTTTTGTGTGCATAGCCTGCACGAGCATTGTTCCGCTGCCTGCCTTTTTGGGTTCCATTTCCGATTCGAGCATCTTGATAGCATCTAACATTTAAAGAAGATTCCTTGTTGGTGTTGAAGGACTTTAGTGCACTTTCTTTCATGCAGGAGTGCCTGATATTTATTGATTAAAGTAACGTAAGCTGTAACTTCTCTTACCACCTTACTTTGCATACCATAACCAAGCACCTTCGGTTATAGGTAGTAATAGGCTGTTTTCACATAACATTAAGCCTAGAGTAGACGCACATTTATTGAGAGTTTAATAACCTATTATTGCATATAGAACTCTGGAGAGTATTTGTGTTCTTTGTTCACTGGGAATATACATCAGAGGTGGGATCTAGCGCTTTCTGTTGTAGCATTGATGCCATTACTAGTCCAATTAATAAGAACCCTGATATATTTAAACCTCAGTCGTAACAATACTAATAAATATAACGAGACAATAAACATTTGGCTGCATCTGGAAGTGCATGCATAATTTAAATTGACCTAATGCATATTGCTTAATTTTCCCTCTGTTCATCTCTATTGCGTAACGGTTTGCATTATTGCACTACTCAATACCGTAATATATCTACAAAACACGCTCCTGATGTGGATCAAAATTGTAGAAAAATCCCTCGTCTAATTCCGTCATAAGCCCCGCCCACCGTCACGTAGCCCGGCATATTTATCAGTGCGGAAGTCTCGACCCAGCCACGGGACCACAACAAATCCACAATATTTACCTGATACAGGTGTGTTCGTATTAATATAACACCAACAATACCTACCAAACATATAAATAGTCTCATAAGTAACTACGATTATAGTGATTAATTAAAACAAAGAGAATTGGAAGCAATACAAGGTGTAAGATGAACATGTTTGGGCAGGGACTCATATCAGGTAGCAGCAGCCAGGGACAGCAAAGCAACTCAGTTCGACTCACGGCACGGAAGTATGTATGTGTTAGTGTGTGACTGCGGGAAATATACCGGTAATCGTCTTCATATGCGTTTTATCGGCGTAATTCGGGTGTTTATAGTTGGTTAAAATGTAAAGTGGGTGTCGGCATCGTTCCAGGAAGACGGTAACCCTAGGAAGAGTGCGTATTACGTAAGAGGTTTGGAGGATGACCATCAGCACCAGCATCTGATCAAGGTAGGTTCTGCCATCTTGGTATTGGATAATTGGATAATTGGTCGGACAAGGGCCTGTATTTAACCCCATCGTTGTTGGTGATAATACTATAATGTTGCTGTATTCCGAGCCAGATAATGTAGTGTAAGATGTTACTATATATATTATAAGGATTATAATGGTTTTAATGAATATTGGAACATTACAATACTTGTAGTTGTCATTATACAATTTAGCGGATCATATTTACTAGATAGTTAATATAATTATTGCAACGTGGAGTACGGAAACATTATTATAATATTCTTAGTTTTTTTTTTTTTTTTTTTTCTATGTGATTGAGGGAGGCAAAAGGCATAACTGCCTATAGCGAGTGCCTCCCCCATAGTTGAAAGAGTGACAGGGCCAAAATCAAGGGACGTTCGAGCCAAAATGCCTGGACACACAGAGTTTGAAGCAATTTAAGTCATAGGAAGAGGGAAAGACTGATTCTGGGAGAGAGTTCCAGAGCTCAGCTGTTGAGTAGAAGAAAGTTTGAGAGTAAAGTTTCACTCTTGGGTTGGAGAGTTGCACAGAGTAGGGGTGGGATTGAGTTGCGTGCCCTACGTAAAGGAGGTGGTATGCACTGGGATAGTTCTGAGGAACACTGATTATTATAGTAGCGATAGAATAGCGAGAGAGATGCAACATTGCGGCGGAGAGAGAGAGATTGCAGAGAGTTGGTGAGTGGACGGGAGTTAATGATACGAAAGGCCTTCCTTTCAACTTTGTCTAGGAGAGCGGTGTGAGAGGAACCTCCACACACATGTGAACAATACTCAATACAAGGGCGCACTATGCCCCTGTACAGAGCAAGAAGCTGTACAGGGGAAAAGAACCCCCTAAGGCGGTTGAGCACACCCAGCTTCTGGGAGGCTGCCTTAGCAAGACTGGTAATATGGTCCTTCCAAATGAGAGCAGAAGAAAAAGAGACACCAAGAATATAGAGAGAAGATGAAGGGTTGATTTTTGTATTGTTGAAGAATAAGGAATAGTCCGCTGGGATGGAGAAATTGGGTTTTGGAAGCATTAAAGTTAACAAGGTTTTCTTTGCCCCAATTGGAAATAGTATTTAGATCAGAATTTAAGAGTTCTATGGCTTCATTACGTTTGTTGTTGGGGGATTGCTGGCTGGGGCGTTCTGAAAAACTAAGGGAGTAGTGTAACGTTGAGTCGTCTGCGTATGAATGGATGGGAATTAAGGTACAGTTAAGGAGATCATTTATAAAAATTAGAAAGAGAATAGGAGATAGGACAGAGCCCTGAGGAACACCGGAGTTTATAGGGTGAGGAAGTGAACAATGGCCGTCCACAACCGCGGCTATGGAACGGCCGGAAAGGAAATTAGAGACAAAGGCACAGATGGAGGGATAGAAACCGAAGGAGGGTAGTTTAGAAATTAAAGATTTATGCCAGACTCTATCGAAGGCTTTCGATATGTCTAGTGCAATAGAAAAAGTCTCACCGAAGTCCCGAAAGGAGGATGACCAAGAGTTAGTAAGATATGAAAGAAGATCACCAGTAGAGCGACCCTTAAGGAAGCCATACTGGCGATCTGAGAGCAGATTATGAGAAGAGAAATGCTTAAGAAATTTGGAAGCAAGAATAGTTTCAAAAACTTTAGAAAGCCATAGATAAGAGCAATTGGACGATAGTTGGAGGGTTGAGAGCGGTCACCCTTCTTTGGGACAGGTTGAATGTGAGCAAACTTCCAGCATGAAGGGAAGACGTTAGAGGATAGACAGAGACGAAAGAGTTTGCCTAGGCAGGGAGTCAGCACGGAAGCACAGTTTTTGAGAACAACAGGAGGAACACCGTCCGAACCGTACGCCTTATTAGTGTTAAGCCCAGAGAGGGTAGAAAGTACATCTTTAAAAGAGATTAGGATATTAGGCATAAGTAAGAGAGAGGAGGGCGGAGAGGGAGGAATAGCACCGGAATCATCCAAGGTGGAGTTTCTAGCAAAAGTTTGAGCGAAGAGTTCAGCTT